>JALLPB010000544.1:0-14786 GCA_036939975.1 Cyclostephanos tholiformis | reverse complement strand
ATACTCTACACACACAAAATACAAACACTGGAATAGTTTTCTCAGCCTTGACTCAAGACTCACCCACCTCGCCAGAACTGTTACCTAGTACTACTCTACATACACAAATTGCACACAAAAGTAAAGTATGGTAGAATACGTAGGAATATGTAGGATTTATTTTCCAAAAAAATTACACACAAGTATAATAGATAGTACTATTGAATGGTGATATTAGTAAGTAGCTTCCAATGGTGACTACTTGCTCTCTCTCTCACACTTGCTCAGCAAGAACACAGTAATAATCCTCACATACCCCACCCCCCCGGCCAACTCTCCCCTCATTCATGCTCCTCCTCCACCCCACCGTTGTAAGGCCAAGATCAACAGAGCAAAAGCCAACAACGAAGATATGATGGCCAACCCGACAACCCTAGATTTTCTCCTGGAAGGGAAGGACATACAGAACAAGGCGGGTTGGCCTATCGGGGTGGCAGGAACAGAAGACCGCCACTTCCATGAGTTTTTTGGAAAAGGCCCATTCGTTGTTTCACAGTTGTGGAACTTATTGGCCCAAAAAGACTTCATCCCTCCACAAGGAGAGATAAGGCATCTTCTTTGGATGCTTCACTTTTTGAAAGTGTATCCAAAGCAGGCTGCCATCTGCTTGAAAGTTGGGGGGTCGGCTGGTGCGATTGACCCCAAAACGCTATGAAAATATATGTGGCCTTTTATTTGTGTGGTCGCCGACCTTGAGCCTGCTGTGGTAAGAAAAAACGATTCTGTTTTATACATTTTTCAAATTCAACTAACCTAATTTCCTCAAGATTGTTTTCAAAAGCAGGAAAGATAGTGGCAGTCTGAACAACTGCCTCCTCAGCGTAGATGGCACTGATGTGCGCATCCCGCAGCAGGGATCGGCTATCCCGAGAAACCTTTTTTCTTCCTACAAGTTTAAATGGAAATTTGGACTCCAGTATGAGATTGGAATTGATATTCTTGCGAGGAATAATGTGTGGGTTAATGGACTGTATGCTGCTGGTAAGTATCTGGACATTGAGATATTTCGCATGGGTTTGGCACATTGATTGGATGAGTTTGAAAGGGTGGAGGCATATGACGACTAAATTCAAAAAGCGATGGCATATTGTATGATATTTTTTCTCCCTCAATTTCTCCCTCGACCTCCCACTGATCTCGTATCTCCAGCCTTGCCACCACTATGTGCTCATCCCAATTCATGCCCCATGCAATCCCCCCAAGCCACACCACACACTTATTCATCAAGTTGTAGCCTTTCAACTTCAATGCCCCGGTGATGTCTACAATTGGCAAGAGAAACTTCACAATCACAAAACTGTCCTTTTGTTCAACCGTGGATTCCCCTCATTGCCAACTGGCTTCCCTGCACTCACCCAATCCTGATGAGCCTTTCAAGCCTCACAAGACAGCTTCATCGCAGCAGTCCCCTTCTTCAGTGCTGCCACCAACCTTGCCCTCTTTTCCAACTTTTTAATAATTCTCTTTGCTGCATCCACTACTACTATGCAATTTGCAACAATAAGACCAGTCTTATACAACCCTCCCACCTTGTTGATCAAATGATTTTCCACTATGTGCTTTATCTTTTCCTCATCATCAACAAAGACGGGAGCCACCGTCACTTTTGGCAACTCTATGGCGAACATGGCACCATTTAAACCAATGGCCATCAAAGCCACCCCTGCCTTTTTATATGATCATGCAGTGCTGACGTTCTTATCACTGCATCTGGCAGTGCACCCCCTTCCCCCAACGTGTATCTTACCTTCAGATTTTTGGCTGCATTCCCCATCATTGGCATAAACCCAACCGCAAGCCACGTCTTAACGCAATTCCGAAGAGGTCAATGGCCCTGCTGTGGGTTGGGGTGGCATTTGAATAGCGCTGTACTGCCAGTTGAACACAGCAGTGGTGTGCCAGGGTGTTGTACTGGTGGTGCCCTTGAATCTTGTACCCCATTTTTAGGGGTAAATCTACACGGAGGGGGTCCCCATGCACTTCTCATGAAGGCGGATCACTTGAAGGTTGGCCCCCCAGTAAAGAGCCCCTGCATTGGGGGACACCTTGTTGTCTGGCATCGCTTGTTGAACCGCATCGTTGTAGGTGACAACATGGGAGGATGATTAGGAGAACTTGGTGGTCATCACACCCTCAAATCTCCTTTTATCGAGCACACCTCGCTGATTCCCCACGAGAACAAGATCATCATCCCATCCTCAGTGAGGGCAAAGCAATAGGTGCCGGGGGGGAGTTAACCATTTGTGTGCACTTTCACCTTGGCATAATCAACCCCCTTGTCACTGTTAATAAGTGACAATGACCAAATCGTGCTAATCAAGATGATACAGCACAGTTTTTTCTGCAGGGGAGAGTTACAACCTCGGTGGTGGTGGCAGCGATTGCCAGCCTTCCTTATGGTGGGCTTCTTGGAGCACTTGGGGTGGCTTGGTGGTCATCTTTGGGGTCACCTTGGGGGTCTAAGTCATCATGGGGGGGGGCATCTTCACACTATACAGTGAGAGCATTACTATAGTAAAAAATGCATTACTATGATGTGATATAAAACAATAAACAAAAGACTTCCGTCGTAGCTGTAATCCCCATCATTATAGTTGCCGGTGATGCTGTGGCAAGGGACACAAATGTTGGTGATGTCATGTGCCGCCGCTCGCTTCCTGTTGTGCTTGTGACAATGAGGAGGAAGGGTATTGCCGTCATCATTACCCTCTTGGCTTGATGGGATTCCAAAGAGGTCAATGGCCCTGCTGTGGGTTGGGGTGGCATTTGAATAGCGTTGCACTGCCAGTTGAACCCAGCAGTGCACTAGGGTGTTGTACTGGTGGTGCCCTTGGATCTTGTACCCCCTTTTTAGGGGTAAATCTACACTGAGGGGGTCCCCATGCACTTCTCATGAAGGTGGATCACTTGAGGGGCCCCCAAGTAAAGCACCTCTGCATTGGGGGACACCTTGTTTATAATGAGCTAACCTAGGGGCATTGCAGTATCAGGATTTCATGCCCCATCAAAATTGTCTTGGGATCAGTATCTGATGATTGCTTGAACCGCATTGTTGTAGGCAACAGCATGGGAGGACAACTAGGAGAACTTGGTGACCAATACACCCTCGAATCTCCTTTTTTTGAGCACACCTCACTGATTCCCCACAAGAACAAGATCATCATCTCATCCTCAGTGATGCTGTTAATAAGTGATGATGGCCACATTGTGTGATTAGTTGATACAGCACAGTGTTTTCTGCAGGGGGGAGTTACAACCTCAGTGGTGGTGGCAGCGATTGCCAGCCTTCCTTATGGTGGGGGGCAGCTTGGTGGTCATCTTTGGGGTCACCTTGGGGGTCTAGGTCATCTTGGGGGGGGGGGCATCTTTGAAGGCATCTTGGGGCTCGTGGTCATTGTTCTTGTCTGTCATTGACGAGAATGAGAGGGGGGCAGCAAGTTGGGGACAAGGAGTTCATTAGAAAACAATTCAAATGCAACAATCAAACAGATGTGATGATTTACCTTGTTGTCCCCTCCTCTCTCCACTGTATTCCCTCACTATAGCAAGAGAAGCAGCTAAGATGCAAAAATTGCAATGGAAGTTCTTTTTTCCCGGTGCCAAAAATGAGCAGCACTGACCTGGTCAATATTGGTGGTTGAGATGTTGAATATGTCCACGTTGCCATCTTCAATGAGCTTTGAGAGGGTGGCTTTGTCCGTTTTGCCCCAATTTTTTGTTGGTAGATTGAGCATTGCCAAGGGCAGTGGCAGGAATTAAGGAGGAGTGTTTTTTGGTTGTGACCGGTCTACTTTTTTGTTTGGCATTGGACATGTGTAACAGATGTCCAATGAAAAAAAACAAAAAAGTGGTTTGAGGAGCACTTTAGGTAAAGTGCTTCTTTTGGAATACTTTTCTAAAAGTGCTCCTTGTCATGAAAAAATTCATGGCTAATGTGCTAATTCCTAAAAAAAGTGCTCCTTTTGGAACACTTTACCAAAAGTGTTCCAAAAGGAGTTCTTTTTTGACACAAAGTAGTTTTTGTTCTTCATAAGAACTGGCACTGAAAAAGGATCTCGCCTGACTAAGAACCATCATTTCAGGCCAAAATCAAAAAAATCACAACACACAAACCACACTCACCTCCCTTCTCTCATAAAAATAAATCCCAACTCTCCCCCCCCCTCTGCCCTTTGTCCTCCTCACCATGTCAGTCGATGCAAACACCAACAACCCAAATGTCACCAGGGTTGTCAAGGACAATGATGATGACTCCATTGGCCCCAATGAGACAATCCCCAACTTCTTTGGGATTGCCTGGAGCCTGATGAGCCGCCCATCTCATTGTGATGGGCGGTGGTCACTGATGGTGACATGGTTCTTCTGTGAGTTCTTTGGAACGAGCATTAGGGTTGTTGAAACCATCTGAGAACTTGTTGTTTGTGCTCCACCTGACTGGGGGGGCGCCCAGAGCACCTGCTCTGAGCCTTGTACTTTTTAAAGGTTTATCCCAAGCAGGTCTCAGGGTGTGTGGTTGTTGGCATATCCATTGGCACCATTGACCCTAGGACCCACAGTAAATGGGTCTCCTGGGCCTTTGTCAAGGCCATTTCTGAGCTGGTTGATATGGTGATGAGTAGATTTGATTGTTGCATCCTTTTTTTCATCAAACAAGCAGCTCTCAGGCCATAATTGTTGATGATGATGTCATCATCAATATCAGTTGACATCATTGTCATCCATCTTGGTGTGTGTCCTCATTGCCCTCATTGTTTCCCCCCCCCCATCATTTTGAAATTTCAGGTCAACTTTGAAAATTGGTAGGTCAACAACATCAGAAAAAACTGCCTACATTTGGATCCCACAGAAGTGGGAAGCAAAGAAGAGGAGCCCCTTTGGTTTCTCCCACAATTATGCCAGGAAGTCCGCCCTGCACTACAAGCTGGGTATCAACATCTGGGGGGGGACCTTGTGTGGATTCAAGGTCTGTACCTCACTGGCACATGGCCGGAAATCAAAATTTTTAATGCCATCTTCACCAACTTCCTCAAGCAGTACAAGCAAATCAAGGAAAAAGATGGCTACCATGGGCATGCCAACAAGGTCAAGTGCCCCAAGAATGACATTGCCCCCACCAAGAAGCTTGCAATTCAGGTGCAGGTGCAGGCACGGCACGAGACCATCAACAGTTGGCTAAACAGTTTTTAGTACAATATTTGTTGCCACGGGGGAGTCTTTCAGATGTGCACAGTGCTCACTGAGCTTGCCATCAAGCACGGTGAGCCACTCTTAAGCGTAGAATATGAGGATTAGTAGTAAACTATAAATACTTAGTGCATATTTGATCAACGTGATGCTTATTATTTTAATGTCTATTAATTAATACTGTACTACTACTACAGTGGGGCGATGAGGATGGCATGAGGGGGGTGGAGAAAAAATGGGGGCTTCCCCCCATTTCCCTCAACCTCACTACCAAAGCCTGTTTTTTTACAGCTTAAAAAACAGCATAGGTATTGTGATCAAGACCGTGTCTTGAGTACAATGCAAAGTGCAATGGCCCCTCAGATGGTGTAATGCCACCACTGCTAGCTTTGCAGAATGCATGATTGTTGATTGTGTTTACAGCCATCAAGGGCATCTTCTCATTGGGCACTTTCTGTGCCATCATCTGGCTAAAAAAATGCCCCGGCCTTTGTTTCAGCATCATTTTAATTAGCAAGACGAAGGACTCCACTGCAATTTTGCATGTCTCCTCTACTCAAAGCTCATCAATTGCCTCACTTGATCATGGATCATCAAAATAATTAACAGTGCTGTCAATTTGAGATTGAATTTTATGTTGACACTCTCACCGTTGAATTAATTGAGATGATGAACTCTGCCATGATGTGCAATTATATCAAATTCTGCACCAATCAACTCCTTCTCACCCTTAAATGTCAATGTCATTACAAAAATGGGAACCTATTCAAATGGATGGAAATGATAAGTCTACCAGGGAAAACAGACTACTTTGAAAAATCCATTGGCGAATGCTCCAAATTGGGCATCAGCATTGATCAAATGGACCAATCCTTGTCACATCAATGATGTACAAAGAGTGTTTTGCAGCACATTTTTTTTCAAGGTAAAAATTGTCAAGTTGTGGGCTGTGTAACGTACGATAGTTTTTGGCGCGCTGAGTTTTTTTCATTGAATTTTATTGTACTATTCCTATATAAAAATTGGGTAAGTACCTACCTAAAAGTATGATTTTTCTTCCCACCAAAACATGGTTGTGCAGCACAAAACATATGTTATATGTTACAACAATCAACCCTTCCTTCTAATGTCCTTGTCCCTGAGGCTTTACAGGAACAAAACTAAAACACATGTGGAAAACAGAAGATATTTTGAAGTCCATTGATTTTTGAGGTAGGAGACACTCTCTCCCACACTCAAATGCATTAAGCTTTCAGTTGTAGCATAGTAATGATAATCTAATCTCTGCAAATCTATTATTCACTTTTACAATGTATAAAACAGAAATCAAATTAGACAACAACATGTTACCCCAAATTCCTTGCAGAGCAGCACCCCTTGTTGTGCCAAAACATGTTATGGTGGGCATATATCCAACTTTGGACATCATCATGCCATGGAGGTCAAAGTAGACGGAAACAACATTCTTCTTGCATTGGTTGCAGAAAACCATCTGCTTGCTCAGGGGAGCAATCCCACCACATTTCTCATTTAAGACTGGTAAATCTAAAATGTCACATTTCAGTTTTAGTGGGAAGCCATCGACTGATGAAAAATTGGCTCATTTTTTTCAGGTACATTTTTAATGTAGCCCATCATTCTCTTCCTTTTTATCTGAATTTTCTCACTGACAGAATGGATTCTCTCAGATAAAACTGTGGTGAGACGTTGGGCTCAAGTTTGGATTGTCATTCCAAGTTTTCTTGCCAAAAATGCAAAAAGGTACAATAATGTACTGTAATACTCTCAAAAAAATATCCCGCCATATGCACACGAGGAACACAAAATTCTGTTGTGCCACCCATCACAGAGATTCATCATCATGGTGTCAACAAGATGCAACAAATACACCACTCCAGAAAAGAGTTTGCCCCACCTCCCCCCTCCACCCTGCCCCATCATTTGGTCACTGCAAGTTATATTACAAGTCCGACCAACAAGTTCACCAACAGGACTTTATGAGTCACCCAAATTGTCTCCCACTGCTGCATCATTTCTACCTGGCAAGGACAAGGAGGACAAGTTCTTGGCAGCCTCAATCATTGATTACAGTGCTACCACCCTTGCATTCGATGATGACAAAGTAGGGGGGGTGAACCACATGAGATGAATGATGGAGAGGATGAGGAGGATGAG
Organism: Cyclostephanos tholiformis; assembly: GCA_036939975.1. Lineage (NCBI taxonomy): Eukaryota > Bacillariophyta > Thalassiosirophyceae > Thalassiosirales > Thalassiosiraceae > Cyclostephanos > Cyclostephanos tholiformis. The sequence continues at coordinate 7,388 of JALLPB010000544.1, read as the reverse complement.
GAGGATGAGGAGGATGAGGAGGATGAGGAGGACAAGGAAGACAAGGTCGAGAAGGAGGAGGAGGAGGGTGAGGCATGGAAGAAGGTGAACAAGACATGTAAGAAAGAAAAGAGTACCAATGACTTGCATAAAAATTTTGATTCCCAATTGAGGGCAGTGCATGAATGCCTCAATCAGAACTGCAAATGTGGTGAAATCTTAGTCGATAAGAGAATTTGAGCTTCCATCATCAAGTACTTGTGTTGGTTCAACCACAAGACATTGTACAAACAAAACTCAATCGTGTTCAAGTGGTTTAAGCATTCTTCTTTCCTAAAAAAGTCGAAGAGCAAATCCAATCATTTTTGCCTGCCATTTATTGATGATGGCATGGAAGTTATCTCTCAACTAAGTCACACACATGTGCTTTGCTCTTGGGGATTGCTCCTAATTCTGAACTGGGGAATGAAGAGATGAGCAACAATCTGGAAGGCATTGGATCTGACGGGCATGATGCCAATGCACAAGGCGATTGGTCTGAATTACAATTCAATTTTTCTTTATGTCTAGTACCTGCTTGAACTTGGAGAGGTCCAAGTGACACGAACTGTGACTACATTGGTCCACGGAAAGGAGGTCCAAGCAAACATGACAATGATGCTGAAGCAATCTTCCCCCAAAGGTACATGGGATACCACAATTGCTACAAGCAGTACATGGCAAAATTGAGATATTATGTCAGGACAATGGCATCGGGCACCACTATTATTGAACCACAAAGGACAGAGAACCTTAGAACCCTAGTGAGTATATAACTTTTCCAACATACTTTTATAGGTGGAAGAAACACTTTCCACAGCTGAGGGTTAGTAAGGCAGTGGAGGATATCTGTCAGTATTGCTATGCTTTTGACAATTGCCACAGGTACCTATTGAATTGGGCCCTACAATGTGATGAGGATGAGGAGCCTGATGATGGTGATGACAATCAAGACAATGATGATGTCAATGCAAGAGAAGCTGATGAGCAAAGAGATGCTGTGACCTCATCATCAGAAGAGAGAACGTCACCAAAGTCAATGAGGATACGACTGATGGTAGTACTCTCACTCAATCACTATGCCGCTGGAGCATCAATCTAAATACTCCTGAGGCACCAGCATGGAGACAGGACAATGAGGAGAGGGAGCTCATGCTGATTGAGGCTGCCAAACACATGAAGATGGCATGGGCAGAGAGAATTCTCTATCAAGCAAGGGTGGAGCTAGCGGTTTAAGATGCAACTGCCAAGAAGGATCACTCAGAGAGAGTGTACACCTTAGTTGTTGGTTATGGACAGAACATGGAGGTATAGTGCAAGCCAATGTGGGCCAAAAACATCTTAAACATAACATTTTTAAGATGTTTTTTCTATCAGTCATAAGTTAACCTTTTCATGTAGGAATCAGTACAATTACGTTACAAGTGACCACGAAGCTATTTAACGTAGGAATCAGTACAATTACGTTACAAAAACACACAAACATCCCCACCATGGTGTGCTTCCGCCCCCTCCATTAGCACAAATTCTATAGCAGCGCCAGTTTTGATGCATGGGCAACACGGACAAGGGGTTGGGCAAGGGCTCTACCAAAGCAGTTTACTTAAATCAGAAAACTATAATAGAAATAATTATTTATCTAGCTAGCCTATTAATTTTATTCTAGGAAAATGCAACGAAGTTGATGGCATTTGCGATGACCATGCCCTGAGGAGGATATGACACGAGTCACATTGCCCAATGGAGAATTTTGGTGGCTTCAAGCAAAGCCCCTAAACGCCGCCACCGGGCAAGTGCTCGTGCCGTATCTCCCCGGTGGATGCCATGGTCATCATCATCAGTGCGACAAAGAAACACAAAACACAACTAAGTTTTAGCTAGCATTTATTGTACTTTTTTGCTAGTTATTCACATGGATTTCACATCATAACACAAAATGGACTCTCTACTCAGCTCATCAATGTGACAAGCTTCGTGGAAAAGTGGATTGAGAGCATTGTAGATGACAAGCTCAGGTAATCTTTGATGTGTTCAGATTTTTGAGCTGACAAAAATTGGCGAAGATATTAATTTTTTACGGAGCCTGAAAAACCATAGGAGTAAAGCTGTTAAGTGTGTTATTTAGTGGCCCACATTGGCTTGCACCATACCAAATGCCCACATTTTTCACATGGAGTGGAATGCGGTTTGCCTCATATTTCAATTCCTGAAAAGTGAAGACAAACAGACCAGACACAGCAGCAATCAGAAGTGGCATGTGTATGCCCTTGCTTGCTGTATCTTTTCTAACCCAGGGATATTTTAAGCACTAGAGGGGACAAGGTAGTGAAGGGGGGGGATTGGCAGGCAATCAGAAGAGTCACCTATTTCCTGGGTGGAATCAATACAATCATTTCATGGACTGCCTTCACCGTATTGTGGCAAAGTACCCTGAAGAGTTCTTTGCACTGGGAATGTTCCCTGTGGATCTGGGGTTGCACTCGGCAACAAGGAAAGGTGCAAGCTGTCATGCTTGCAGTGAAGGTCACAACAATAGGCAAAGGCATGGGCACAGAGGGTGTGGGCACTGGGGGCAGGATCGTGACAAGGGTGGTGCAAAGATGTGGGGGAGGACTGGATGGATTTAATTGAGGAGCAAAATGTGGGAATGTGTTTTTTTCAGCACAGGGAACCCTGGAGTTGTCAGCCAGGGTATGGTCCATGCATTTAGTCTTGATGACTTAATGTTCTTTGTGCTTTTTTCACATAAAAATTAAGCCTATGTTAGATAATGCATTAGTTTGCATTATGCCATTGTTCATTTTGCTATAGTTGAGTGGAGTGGAATCAAACACCCCCTCTCCTAAATAGTACTGATGGTATGGTACTTCCACTTCCACCATGGTGCTCTTCTTTGCAGCATTCATCAATGATGATGACAATCAATGATGCCTTTGTCAGATTCTGCTGATAATATTATTGCTATTACTACAATATCATAATAATATTCAAGACTGCCATTACCTACTCAGATTGGCAATTGTGCAACAGCAGGAATCTCCATGGAAGAGACTATACGAGAGCACCAATCCAATGACCTTCCTCCATCTGACAGGATTGAGCCAATGTGCCTTTGCATTTCATCTGCACGATCTATTTATGCCCTCTTTGTTGTGGTTAGATGGTGTTGTTGCTGCTGTTGCTGTTGCGGGCTGTGGTGTACCTCATTTACCCCACTGTCCTGCTGTACCACCTTGCTGGCATTGGTCAACAAAAGGGGAAAGTGGTGAGGAGGAGAATGATGAAGATGATAAGGCATGGGGAGAGTAGGTGGGTTGACAACATCAACATGAAGAGCAATTCAGTTGCCTTCATTGTCAAACTTTGCCAAGCCAAGTCCCCAAAAAATGGATCACCCCCCCTCCCTCTCCGATCCCCCCCCCCCAAAATCCTTGTTCCCCAATAGAATGGGGTCATCATTGGAAGAAAGGCCCAGCATCCTCAAATGAGTTTTTTTTGTTATTTTCTTTTTGATTGCCATGCACAAATGGATCCGATCATCATTCTCCCCCATTCGACCAGTTGGCTTCTTCCTATTGCTTCACAGATAATTTATCCAGTGCTTCTTCAGGTTGGTTGTATTGCACACCAAAGTCTCCTCCTTTGTCCCATCCTGATATGCAATTACAACTGCTTGCCAGTCGTGGTACTCACCATTTGGTAATATCTTGGTGACAATCTTTGCTTTTCCTGCAAGCCATTATTATGATGGCAGACAAAAAGGGAGCCAATGTAACACAACTGAGCTGAGCAAGAGAGCGGTATAGAAGACAAAGTGTGGGGTACCAACCAGGCAGTCCCCCTTCCCCACACTGCCACTGTAAAGAGGGTGGTATTAGGTTCTGAATAATAAATTTTTGTGGCCAAAAATTTATTCAGAGTGTCTGGACACTATGAATCAAATTAGGCTATTTTGCAATTAGGCCGGCCAGATCTAGATAGACCCGGTTTATTCTGGTCTACTAAATCAGGTCTAAGCAATTCCTTTCAACTTTTTCCTGCTGCCTGTTTAAAATTTTTTGGCAATTTAGTAAGAAAACAGTGCCTGTACTTACTAGACCCTCCACACCCCATCGTGACATTTTGCACAATCACCAGCTCATGCCCACCCAAAATTGAAGGACACTCTTGCAAGGGTGTCCCCCCCACACCAGTGCATGTACAATGCATTCTGCTATAGATGAGACTGCAAATTTAGGGGGAGCTGGGCTGCTGGTCTCCTCAAGACCCCCACAGATGAGGATTCTATGGACTCTCTTGATGATGGGCTTGCTGCATTTGATGTGAGTCATTTTGGCTCCATATCAGCATATTCCCTTGATCTTGATACCATTAAGGACCCTCCCAAGGTCAAGTTTGTCAATCAAACCCATCGAGGGGGGGAAGAGGAGAGGGGGGCAATTTGGCTGACAATGAAACCATTGAAATTGAGGTGGAATTTGTGGGTGGGGAGAGTATTGTATGTCATGCTGAAATTGGTGAGGTTAGGGGGGACAATGTTCCCCAAGGCCGGTCCATCAGCTACCAGCTACCATAAATTCCACAATCAGCTATTGAGACAACTGGGGAGATTGCTGATATTGTCCAGATCTCTGTGAAGATTGTTTGTTTGAAGATAAATGCTGATGGTAGAACATGGGTGGAGTCCAACCATGCTAATGACATTGAGCACATAGGGGACATGCTCAACAGCTACATGAACCCTGAAGTGTGTCAGGAATATTGGGATCAGAGGAGCATCTTTGTGCATGGCATCCTCTCTCATGACAATAGGATTATAAATACCAGCACATGAACTGATAATACTTGAGAATTTTCTGCTGGGTATTGGTGTATGTTGTGGTGTGTTACCACTGGCATTGCTACCTACCATCGAAGAGAGCGAAGGTTACTTCAGAGTATGCATGTGGAACACGAGTGTAGAGTAAAAAATGTACCAATATTTGGGTCAGTCTGGGGATGAAGGCTGTCAAAAGCAGGTCAGTACTGAATCGACTGCTAAGGATAAAATAAAGAGGTGCAGAACATCTGCAATGGGGTGTGCTATGCAAAAGTACTACAAAGTGGGGTATGATAAGCATAAATAGTAAAAATTTATATTTCTGACATTTTACCCTGTCAGCAAGCCTACCACACCATTATATAGAAGTACTGTAACTTCATTAATATTTGGCCAATTGACATGATTCAAGGTGCACACTGCATTACCAAGGCATCAATGTGCTTGTCTTCACCTTGAATCATGACAATCAGACCACTTTTGGGGGAGATACATATGGCTGAAGTCAAAATGCATAGTAAACGCATGGTGAGGTGGGAAAGGATAAGCGAATAATTTTGGTATGGTATCCATTTAAAAGCTTATTTGTTGCACCCCTAATGTAATGCAAAATCTTACTTGGCACAATGAATTTGTTAAACCATACTTAATTCCTTAACTCTATGCTAGACTTACCCATGAGAGTGCACAAATGTCTAGACATTATTTTTCAGTTTAGTTTGATTTGTGACACTCATATTTGAGAGTGTTGCAGTCATTTCTTTCATGCACCATATTTAGAGTATTACATGACACATCTTTTCCCAAGTCATTGACACACATGCGTTACCCACACAATATCTCCACAACCAAAGTGAATTCTCGCAACATAAGATAACTGGAGCCTGTTAGCATGCCAAAGACAAGACTGGTTTCAGATAAGCATGTGGCCAAGTGCATTCAAGCTGCCAACTATCATGCAATCCATACATTGTTGTTCACAGGCTTTGATGCTCAATTCCTTCAGACAAAAAACGTGCAAAAGAAGGATGTTGAGGAGAGGGCAACAACAGCTGTGCCCAACACACAGGAGCAACAGCTGGCATTGGCAAATGCCAAGGGACATGGAGGGGTGTATCATGTCATGAGGGGTGGCAGAAATATAACAAACAAAGAATTATTTGGTGGCAGAATTGAAGGATGTAAGAAATGAAGGGCCGATGGTATGAAGAAGAAGAAGTAGGATGCCCAATGCATGGAAGCACTTGAAGTGAAAGCTCTAAATATCCTAGCAAACATGCAAGGTAAGCAAATTGATGATCTGGTTCTTGAAGATTTGAATGTGCTATTGAGTTGGCATGGACTTGCTATTGGATTGCTGAAGAATGAGGCATCAAAGGTGGCGTAATGGAAAGCAATTGCATCAAGCATGAGGGAACCCCCAATATTCACGTTCACAAGGTGGACAGACAAGGACAAGTCAAATCTGAACCTACTGCTGTCATATAACATTGATATCAAGGACACACAGTATGGGCATCTTGTGGCACTTCAGGAGCAAGAGTTGTTGGCTATGCTTGATGGGATGACCCAGGAGAAAAAGGATGCGATCAGGAAAAAGTTGGACGAAATGTCGATGGATTCAACAGAATTGGGGGAATCAATCATTGAGTATAGATGTCTAAAGGGTCTAAATATAGGTTTAATGTTTATTTAATACATCTATAATATGTCCATAGTCACTATAATGGCATCAATCAGAAATATTATGATAAAATAAAAAAAGTCATGCAAAATAGCAGCAGACTGTGGTGGTACGATGCCTAAACCAAGCGCAGGTATCATCACCCCCAATGAGGGGGTGATGATGATACACTTACTTGGGGCATCATATCACCACAGGCTGCGATAGGAGCTAAAGCCGGTGGATATCATGGTTGCGGCGAAAAAATATTCCAATAAGGTTGCAGGCAAGATCTTCTGTGCTGGTATGATCACCGTAGAATAATATTGTGACAAATAGTCTATTAAAAAGTATCCTACTCACCCAATTGTGTTTTACCTACCGTATCCTATGGGGCATAAGCACCACTAGGGCTTAAGCACCATATGGTAGATTTTTCTTGTAATCATAGATAATTAGCTGGTTCTAGCACATTCTAAGTCTAAATTAGTAGTCAGAAAATTAAAAAAGGGGGTAAAATATTGCAATGTGATGCGATCGTTTTCAGAACACCCGGACGCAATCATTGGATTCAGTGAAAAATATTGCATTTTTTATATACTTGGGTGGACATATGAAATTTACTGTAGCCCTTTATCCAAACAAAAAACAAAACACTCAGGGGTTGGTGACAAAAAACTATTATTATGTTTTTATGTTCTGGGTTTAGGCAAGATTTTTTGCCTCATTTTTTAGTGGATACAAAGTGGATACATATCGTACGGTCAATGGCCAGACCGTAGAGGTGGTGCGTGCGCTCACAAAAAAAACTAAGTCTGAAATTGGCTCACACGATGGTATTTTTCTATGCCGACCTCTAGGGGAGATGCAAAGTATAATATTATTACC
>JALLPB010000543.1:0-14805 GCA_036939975.1 Cyclostephanos tholiformis | reverse complement strand
TAGGTTGAAAAGGTAGAGCTGTCCTACGATAGGCCATTTTGCTAAAGCCAGGTATGAGTCATTTTCCCAAAATACATCATTTATTTTTTTTGGTTTTGTTGTGGAAGCAATATTCTCAAGCTAGATTTCTCATTTTTGTCCCCCGAAAATGTCGCGTTTCATTATAAGTTCCTAAGTTGAATACACTCTCCTTATCGACGCACTCCATTGCAACGGCCGATTAGGTACTACCTACTACTACAAGGATACTCCTACATACACGAACGATTATTTTTTTGTGCCCCCCCAAAATACCACTAAAATAATAATACCTATTATTATTGGTATGCACGGTTACTTACTACACATCGATGAAATAAAATTGGCTCTCGCACACTCTGCGATTCAATCTTCTAAGTTTACTATCATATGCGAGACAAGTGCAACATAAAAAGATAGAGGGAAGGGACGAACAAGGGGGAAAACGAACAAAAAGGAGCAACATGAACGTCTGGGTCAACGATGCCATAATAAGCGCGGCCCTCGCCGATTGCGCCGGCTCCGACATCGTCCCATCCGAGAGCAACCTCTCGAGCAATTCGTCCCTCGACGGATTCTCCTCCTCCCGACGGAGCGCGTGGACGTGGGTCGAGTCGACCGTCATTTCCGGATCGGCGCAGGAGCTATTCGGCGTCGTTCGTCGCAACGGTCGGATCGCCGCCTCAAGTGCCGCCGCCTCCTCCCGTGCCGATGACGACGGGGTAGCGGCACTGCTGACGATATGCGTGATCGATCCCGATAGCGAACACCACGGCAAGATCGTGGACATCGCGCGACGTCATCTGGGCGCGGTCGACGTCGGGATGGGGGATGGAGGAGGGATGTCGTCCGATGGAGGCGGGATGATGATGAGGGGCATTCTCCCCTCCAATTCTCGCGGTGGGAACAACGAAAACTACGACGTCGGCGGCGGCGATTCGTCGTCGAACGACGACGATCACCTCCTACCATCGGACTTGACCCAGCTCACCCACCTACACGAGCCGGCGGTCGTGAATTGTCTCCATCGACGGTACAAATTATCCGGATGGAAGATGTACACGTCGTCGGGACCGATATTAATCGCCATCAACCCTTGTAGGAACGTTCCGGGCCTGTACGACGACGCCGCCATGCGGATGTATTGGCGATGGGGCGAGCGATTGGCGAATGGCGCGTCGTCGTCGCACTCCACCCCCCCCCGCTCCAGATCCGCACGTGGTTCGTCCGCGCCTCCCTCGGGGGACGAGATCGAGTCGGCGCCACCGCCGCACGTCTTCGCGGTCGCGGACTCCGCCTACCGGGGCATGATGCGCGGTCTGGACTTTGCGAGGAACGGCGGCGGCGGCATTCTCCGTGAGGAGAAGGAGGACGGGGAGGAGGGGGATGGCAATCGAGGTCATGTCGCCAATCAGTCGGTGCTGGTGAGCGGCGAGAGCGGCGCGGGTAAGACTGTCACGACCAAGTATATCATGCAGTACCTGGCGGCTCTCTCCAAGAAGGTTGATAACAATGCGAATAATCATCACTACCCCGCCGCCGCCACCACCACCGGACGGGGCGGCGGCGAGATGAAGTCGACCATCGAACAACGTGTACTTCAATCCAATGCCATCCTAGAGGCATTCGGCAACGCGAGAACGTTGAGGAACGATAATTCCAGTCGCTTCGGAAAATTCATCGAACTTCGCTTCACGAGTCGGGGTAGGCTATCTGGCGCGTCCATCGATACCTACTTACTCGAGAAGGCACGTCTCGTCGGGCACACTCCCGGCGAGCGTACGTATCACATCTTCTACGAGGTCCTGGCGAGGGGGTCGCTCACGTCGAGCGAACGTAAGGGTCTCTTCATCAACGATGCGTCCGCGTCCGACTTCGCGCTTACGACTCCGTCCGGGGGGGAGGACAAGTCCAAGCTCATGCACAACGGATACGACGACCACGCAAAAATGTTCGTGGAGGTCCGTACCGCCATGAATACCATCGGATTTGGCAAACCGGAACAGATGGAAATCGTCCAGGCCGTTTGCGGCCTCCTCCATCTGTCAAATTTGACCCGACCAGGTGCGTTCTTGGATGCGAACGACGGAGAGGAATGCGCATTAGACAAGGCCAATCCGTCCCTAGATCCGGCGCTACGCCTCCTCGGCGTGTCGTACAAGGCTCTCAATGCCTCGGTCACGACGGTGCAATTCAAGGCCATGGACGAGCTGGTGAAGAAAAATCTCAATGCGAGTCAGGCCGTTCGTGCTGTCCAGGCACTGATCAAGGGTGCGTATGACTCCATCTTTTCAATCCTGGTCGATCGCATCAATTCCTGCATCGTCGGCCCGTCAGTAGACGAGGAGGTTGCTGCGGAAGGGGACGGAGCGTTCATCGGACTGCTCGACATCTTCGGATTCGAATCCTTCAAGAAAAATTCCTTCGAACAATTGTGCATCAATTTTTGCAATGAATCGCTCCAGCAGCAATTCAACAGGTTCGTGTTCAAACTAGAACAGCAGGAGTACATGCGCGAGGGTATCAACTGGGATATGATCGAATTCGAAGATAACCAGGATGTTCTCGAGCTAATCCAGAAGAAACACGGTGGGATATTGACCATGCTTGACGAGCAATGCAAGCTCGGGATGCGGTGCAACGATAAGACGTTTGTATCAGCCCTGTACAATACTCACCTCTCAACGAGTAAGCGGTTCAGTGCGAATAAGAAACAGCAATCACAGGGAAAGTTTAGCATTAATCACTACGCAGGGGTGGTGGAATATGATACGACCGGATTCATGGAGAAAAACAAGGACGAAATGCCAATGGAAGCCAGTGAACTCTTCTCCAACAGCACGTGCGCATTCATTCGGAATGTTGCGCAGAATATATCATCCAAGATGAATGGCAGTCAACAAGATAGCAAGAGAAACATTATGAAATCATCGATTTCGCGCATTTCTGTTGGTGGTCAGTTCTCGAGCCAACTCCATAAACTGCGGAGAAGGATCGACGAGACGCATCCACACTATGTCCGCTGTCTCAAGCCCAATGATCAGCTCCAGCCAGAACGTATTGATCTGAATATTGTCGTGGATCAATTGCGTTGCGGTGGCATCCTGGAAGCCATTCGAGTTTCACGTGCTGGGTTCCCTCATAGGTACACCTTTGATCATTTTTATGATAGATTCGGCATCCTCTCTTCGGCATTGACTTCCAATGGAGACATCAAGCGCTCACAGCGTCCACGAATAGCTAGAAAGTTGAACCGAGGTGAACATCCCGCAACACCCGCGAAGAGGATTTTCCACGTCACAAAGAAACAGCGAATTGATCCCAAGAAAAGTTGCGAAACCCTCGTCAAAGTCATAGCTCGATGGATCCTAGTAGAGAGAAATAAAAATAAAACAGTGGACAGCGAAGAAAAAGCTGAAGATTCATCATGTCCGCGGTCCTTTTGGAAGAGTCAATCGCCCCAGAAGCTTCAGCGCGGCAAAATTCACTCAACATCAGATTGCAGTGAAGCGGGGATTCAATTAGGAGCGACAAAGGTATTCTTACTGCAAGACACATTTGATTCCATCGAACGTTTACGAGGCCAAATATTGGCATCCAAGGCAACGAAAATCTCGTCCTTGGTTCGAATGTACTTAGCTCGTCGAACGTACCTGGCAGTTCTTCGTTCGTTCCGAGAATCGACGAATCGTAAAAAGTTGCGTGGGGGCAGCATCCCACCCTTTGAAACGAAGACGGAAGATAACTCTGAAACCCACCGTTTTGACATCAACTTGGAACTATTCAGGTCGAAATCGAGCTTTGACCGAGCGGACAGTTTTGCGACGTCCGAACATGTATACGAGTGGATATCTATAGGGCATGGGCGTTTCGTGAAAAGGGACTCTTCAATGGTGTCTCAAGCATTCGACCCAGATTGCATTTCTTTGTGATTGTAAGAAAAAATACACAATTAATACCAAGCTCATTACGTATTTACAGCTACTTTTCAATTGCCTCTCGTTATGTGCTTTGTCCCCAACAGCCAGGAGAATCATCAAAAGGATCGTCACAGATGCAGGTATAGTTGCCATTTCGGTCTTCATCACAAACACCTCTTCCCGAGCAATTTGACGGGCATATTAGGCCAGGACAAATAGCAGCTATTCTTGGACATTCAATACGCAAACCCTTTTGAGTATCAATCATTTGACCGTCGTGTGTACATGTGAACACTTCATCTTCATAACGTATGTCAACGCCCTGTTTTTCTCTATTACATGTCCCTTGGAGGCAGATTGGCTGCCCATTATCTGTTATGAAACACTTGCTTGATTCGCCATAGACTTCACCAGGAAGTTTCGATGGTAAATCTGGTGTGCCGTGAGCGCAATCTAATGCGCCTCGAATGTACATCGGACAAACATCGTTTTGATGCGACGAGACCCCAACGACCAAACCATCACATCGGGCTTTGAATGAGTGCGTGATGTCGCACCCCATCTTATTGATCTCTGCACAATGATAGCCTTTTCCATTAGCATTGACCTCAATAGCACCATCGGGATCAATGTCACATGATCCGTGCGCAAATTGGCATCCAGCGCCTCTACCGAATGATATCTCGGAGGAGACTGTATAGTTTGCTAAGTACCACGAGGAATCCTCGAGTAGAGCCAGCGTGAGAGGGGATATCGAAGTGACTTGACCCTTCGCTACCACTTGGAATCCCGAAAGCTGTTCGCCAAAAAAGAGACGCTATCCAAAAAGTGAAAGAATTGTGCATCATGAGAGCATAATTCGATTGAAGTTCGACTCGATCATACTGGGAAAGGTGTATGTGAACGATTCGGAGATGTGAGCTTACCTCGTCAAGGAAGCCACCAAAACAACCAGTAGTCCCTTTTTTCGCTTCCAAACGTGCTCCTGTCATTGTCATGCAGCCAAAATGGTTCTTAACAACCTCAACTACAGTTGGCGTTCTTATTTCATAATAAATCTGACCAGTACTGGAATCGACAATCTCGCTAATGATATTGGGAAGTGATAGAGTTTCCTGCGATCCATCAACACATTTGACATGCTTTTCAATGCTACCGTAAGGAATGCCGGTGTCTGGATTATTATAATGTCGAAATAATGATGTCGATGCACCCAGTATTCTCGCCGTCTCAGTGGATATATATGCTTCGTAGTCGTCGACGTTCAAAACCGGCACACCGTAATCCAGCGCAATCGTATTTGGTATATTCTTGGTACAAATGTTTATGTTGGCTACCAACGGCCTCATCTTCTGATCAAAGTCACATATTGCCGAATGCAGTATTGCACCTCCGCAGTGCTTGTTATTTCCCGTGACATAGATAACAATGTCCGCATTTTCTACGCCCTTTTCTCTGTGTTTTTCCGGTATTCTCGCGGAACCACAAGTCATTACCGACGGGAGAATATTTCCCACCACCGGTGCAACGGATAGCGCCCTTGACCATAAAGCGGCCGTACGATTGAAGGATGAATCGAGATGAGTCGACAACAGCTGAATGTTTACATCAGAGGCTTCGAAATTGACTCCACCTGCATTCGTTTCAAAATTGACATCGTCCGACAGCAAAAATAGAATGCGAATCGGTCGCATCAGCTGCTGTTCCTCGAAAATGTTTGTATTGGATGTTGAGCGTGAATCCTGATAATCGATTATTATTCGTTGATGAGGCCGAATCTCTCGCACTTCCAAACCAACGAGGTGCCTCCCACGGTCGAGATCGGAATCAGTTTTTGGCAGCCTTGGCCTTTGATTTTTAAGCGGCATAGCCTCCTCGTTCTTCCAATGAGGCACGTGCTCGTGCTTGGCAGAGTCCGTCTCGATCACGTTTGACGATGAATTCGGCCCGTAGAGTAGCGACGAGCGAGATTTTGATATCTGCGCCAGAGTCGCCTCGTACATCATTGCGCGGCTATCAACATCATCACCGAGTGACGTTTCCGCCTCCATCTCGACATTGTCGATCGTCAGAACATTGTCATCGGTTACACCTCCATAATACAACGCAGAGGCGAAACTCTTCATCGCCTCGCTTGTTCCAGCAAAGGCGAATATCCCCCTGGGGGATTGGACAATGTCCTCATCGTCCAATGACCGACGTTGCAACTGCCTATTCGAAAATCCCATCATGGTCGCACCGAGTGCGGGCACGGGAATTCGATGCCTCGCGTGGTAGGTCTCGTAGTCGAATTCCTCCTCCTCCTCCTCCTCCTCCTCCCCCTCCCCCTCCTGCGCAACCGTTTCTTCCCCCTCGACGCTCGTCGACGACGACGTGGTCGTCATTGCGCCGCCAAATCCTCCAACGAAAGGAGAAGCATGATCGGAGGAAGAATCCACTGCTTGGAAGTCCGTCCCTGTATCGTCCGTCGACGTCACTACGAGGTTCCTTAAAAATCGATTCCTCCTACCATCCCCCGACGATGATGCATCGGTAGTCGCGCCCTCCTCCCCGCCGGTGGTGCTACCCGTGGCAGAGAGCAGGTAAATGCATAGTAGGGCAAGCAATGAATTTTTCGGATGCATTGGCCCGACGACGGATCTATTTCGTATTCTTGACGTGACCATGTTGACACATGCGCGGATTTCCGCCATGGTAGGTGTAAATTTTATGACCACCGAGTCCCGATTTCCCCCGGTGACCCGGACAAACCACAATGAATCCTCTTGGGCATCTTGGTTTTCTGGATGAAAAGAGACGGACAGACCTGCATGATTCCATCTCCGACTAACCTATCGTACCTAATAATAAATAGGTACGATAATTCCCCCCCGCCCCCACCCATCCAGAAACCGGAGCCTCCGCCCCCGCGCCCAATTCACCCTCCCAACGTCCTACTTCTTATCACATAACAACCAACATGGAGGACGTAGCCGAAGCACCATCATATCCAACCGCAACGGACGAGCCGCTGCCAGACCTAATGTCGTTGGTCGATTCCGCGTCCCAACTTCCCGATGGACGCGTGCGCGACGCCGCCCTCCTCGAGGCACTCCGCATGTGTCGGGGGGAAATGGAACACGCCGAATCGGCAAGTCGCGATGCGCGTCGTCGTCTGATCGAGGTCAGGGAAAGATTCGATTCCATCGCGATGCTCTTATCCGGCGGTGGAGACGACCCCCCAACGACGACGATGACGTCCGAGGGAGTCAATACGAGGGATGATGGCGTGAGGAGGACCCGTAAGCGGGGAGTTGCCCCCGCATCGTCCCACGACGACGACGATCCCTCGGCGGATAAGCGCCAGAGACCGTCGACGATCTCGACCGTCGACGGCGAAATGGGCGGTATTTTCATCCCAGAAACGATACCGACGCAGATACCAACCAATCCCATTCGCAAGCCAGCGACTTATACGTTCGCGGCGGATCCGAGCAGATACGTCATGACCGAGGAGGACGTGGCGAATCATCGCGAGGACTTTTACAAGAAGATACTGGGTGTTTCCGCCTCGGGGGTGGAGGATTACGCGCCAAGTCCCACCCAGGCGAATTTGCGCAGCAGATCGCAATTGGCCAGGGGGATACACATCGTGCGAAACTGGAACACCGGCGCCGATGGGCTCACCGTGGAGGCGTTCAGATCGATGCACAAGTCGTGGTATACGAAGATGAAGTCGCCCAATCCCAACCTGGGTCGACGGACGGGCATACATGTTCGGACGCTGCAGCCATCTCACGAGGGAGAAGAGGGGGAGGTGGTATTATGCCGTTACAACAAAGATAACACGAGGAGCACACTCTACCTCGATGTGACTCAGTTGTACGATGCATTGTTCGAAATACACTGTTTGGAATGTAATCACGCCGGGGGGGGCAACGCCTTAAAATTGCGCGTGGCTGAATTATATGCCAATTTGCCTGAGGGACAAATTAGGGCATTTTTGGATACTTGTCCTGTTTGTATCCAGAGGCGATCGAGCAACTGATACATAAATGAAGAGGTGTAGGGTGTAGGGTGTAGGGTGTTTACAAGAGAAGGAGAGAAGCACCGGGGAGAATAAATTCAGCTGAAGTGCCTTTTAAGCAACCATAAAGAGGCACCAATTGATATCGTGTACGTAAAAGCATAGTGCTTCACCAAACGTAAACAATTTAATTGATCTTATCAAAACACATAGAAGATAAGTAACCGTACGCATCGAGAGAATTTCGCTATCATTCTATACTTGTCATATTTCTTCCCGCTGTAAACTCAGGGATTGATGAGAGTACCGCTTTAATGTCGCTGAATGAGGGACGTTCGTTTTGTCGTGGTTGAAGAATCGAGCTCATCAGATCAAAGAAAGGACCAGCCTCAAGAGGCTTGCCTCGGCTTCTACCCAAGAACTCTGCTGGCTCGGTCGAGTCTGGCAGTGCTATGTTAAGGTGCCAATCAAAGAGATCCTGGACCAATCGACCAAAAGCCAAAACTTCGATGGATTCGAACGTTTGGGGGGAGGAATTCATGATGCCATCATAAACAAAACTGGCCCCCCAGTCGGAAACCTTTGCCGTGCCGTCTCGGCATTTTAGTACATTGTGAAGATATATGTCACCATTTGCAACCTTAGCGGTAGAGTGGACGAATTCTAGGGCTGTTGCAACATTCCATATGGTGCTCATAACCTGTGCTCTGCTCATATCTTTCGCGCTGGCTGATGGGCCGGAATCTCTCGTTACAGTAACAAAGCTGGGGACTTTGCCAAGAGCGTCGGCGCCCTCAAGGAGTTCCATCACCATACCTTCCGGACTACTACCTGATAGGAAGACACCATGCGCGGATACCACAAGGGGATGTTCGATGAGACCATTAATCGCAGCTTCGTCAGCAGCAGTTCCGTCAGAGCCCGTACTGAACCCATGTATCATGTCAGCACAAAAAAATATGATGACGGAATAATCACATCTGCAGTTCTACGGATCCTCACCTCTCTTGCTTAAATACTTTTACAGCAACATGTTTTCCTTGATATTTACCAAGATAAACAGTTCCAGAAGCCCCTATTCCCAGTATGGCAGATTCGTCAAAAGATACATTAGACTTCGAGATCACTTTCTCCGTAGACTGAGGGCTGCGGGCGATTGGGTTGCCCGCTAATGAAATCCAAGCCAATTTCGGTAAAACAAGAAATTCAATTGGAAGTGGAACCTCTATCTCGTTGTTTGCTAGTCGGATAAGTTCGAGGTCTTTACATTCTCCCATTTCCTTGGGAATGCTGGTCAGTTTATTATGAGATAGCATCAATTTCCTCATATTCTTCAATTCTCTCACATTTGGGTCGATATTGCAAATCCTATTGTTGGTTAGAATCAGCCAAACCAGGGACCGCGATGGCAGATTCGAGGAGGAGAGCTCGGTTAAGTTATTGCCCCGCAACGATAGCATCCGGAGTTTCCGCATGTTTCCAATACATAGTGGAATCGAATCGAAGTTGTTCTCGCTAAGGAATAGTATTTCCAGTGAGGGCAGTGCTTCCAGACAAGCTGGCAATGTTTTCAACCCATTGTTATTAAGGTCTAGCTTCGTCAAATTTTTGAATTGGCCCCACAGATCAATGGTGTGGGATATGCGGTTCCATGCGGTGCACGATAGATTGAGCTCTGTTGAGTCTTTTTCATCCTCTATCCGTACATCCGTTTTATCGGCAGATGTCGCAGCGCTCATGGCGAGAATAACGTTCAGATGGATCCGGTTGCCAACTCAACATTCAGTCGCGAAGCTGGCCTTGTGGATTGTAGGTACTTACTAGGTACTTAGAGATAGTACCTACCTACCTAGTAGTACTTCAAAAGACCCTACTACCTACCTATCTATTATGGTAAATAAATAATAGAGTACGATACCTTTTTTTCACCTCCTCTCTCCCTCCTCTCTCTCTCTACGGCACAGAGAGGCATGCAGTTTATTGAGAGACCCATTACCGCCGAACGGATTACGTCTACATCGTTTCTGAGACGAAGAACATGACGTCTGTTTCAGGCTGCGCCTCGCAATTGAAGGGGACATTGCGATCAGTCTTCAAGCCAATTGGAGCCGCAGGTCCCTTGAAGTATTCGATCCTAATAAACAAAAGACCAGTCAAGTATGCAATTTCATCGAATTTAGCAGGGGCAGCACGCGCATCGAGGTATAATGATGGCTGCAATACACAGAGGTTCTTTTCGCTCAGCGGTTCGTGGGAAATTCGTTCTTCGTCTTCCGATGCCGCCGGTAAGGCTGGTGAATTATTTGATGTTTTCGACGACGATGATAATATAACTTGTGAGAACATGGTCGAAGCATCCCGTAGAAAGGCACATTGGGACAGGATGTTCAATGACCTGAAATCATATGTGGCCGTAAATGGTGATACTCTGGTTCCGAGGATATATCCCGACAATCAACAACTGGGAAGTTGGGTGGATAACCAACGACAAGCATACCGAATGGGTTTGGAAGCTAAAGCGTTAGGTGAGAAAAAACTAGACCACTCTGATGGAAATAAATATTACGCTCGCGATGCTGCTAGCGAGAGAGTTGAAAAATTGAATTCGATTGGATTTGTGTGGAACCTGTACGACCATTTTTGGAACATGCGTTATGAAGAACTGAAAGAATACGTAGCTGAGCATGGCGATTCAATTGTCCCTTGGAACTACGCAAAAAATCAATCATTGGGACTATGGGTTGTAAAGCAACGGCGAAATTTCAAAGTTAGGCAACTGAGGGTCGATTCGGGTGAAGCTATCTTGTCTAAAGAACGTATTGATAAACTGAATGCAATTGGATTTATATGGGATGTGCATGAAGCTCAATGGCTCGAAAGGCTCCAAGATTTGAGAGTCTATAAGGAGAGTCATGGTGACACACTTGTGCCCAAAATGTATCCTGCAAATATCTTACTTGGGCGTTGGGTAAATACACAAAGATTGGACTACACACGTTACCAGAAAATAAAGGAATTTAAAGAGAAATGGAGCGATGTCGAGGTTGTAGATTACAAAGTAAGAGAAGAGATGGAACGACTGATGAGTAGGGGTACAGGCATGACAGAGAAACGTATTCAACTCCTGGACGCAGAGGGTTTCGTTTGGGATGCACATGCACATGTCTGGGAATCGCGATTTCAAGAGTTATGTAATTTTGTTGCGTTGAACGGTCATGCTGTCATCCAAGAGCGAAAAGGTGGCACATATGACCCTCTGGCTAGATGGGCATCAACGCAAAGACAAAATTATAGAAAGCACCAGACTGGTAAACACACAACATTAACTGAAGAAAAAATCAAAAAGCTTAATTCTATTGGTTTTGCTTGGAATACCAAAGGCGAAAGCTCAATAATATCAGCAAAGACACAACCCCGGGCAAAGTGAACCGACACTGTGTAAATATCTTAAACTAAATAAACACAACAAAATCACAAATTCGATGGTAATGGCACCGCCACCGTCGCTCTGCTTGCGCCACCAAGCAAATTTAGGAACATCAACCAGCGAATAGTTTTGATCGTAAACGACGAATCCAGCGCCGTCACGATTCGCTGACTCATTCTTCGTACCTTCGCGTCCATCGTTATCTATCTCAAAGTAATCCATTGCACTTGACACCAACGACGCAGCAATGACCTCGCTGGCAATTAACACAACCACCCCTTCCTTCTCATTTTCCAATATCCCACGTTTTCCAGCGAACCCACCTCCTCCACGACGTATCGTTCTTTCACTAACGTTAGATCGTGCCGATTATCGAAGAATCGCGAGAAAAACACAAAACACCAGTAGGGATGGCACCTCAAAGAAACCATTGCCCCAGTTCATCACTAATGGGTGGCCCACTGACAGATTTTTTAAGTACAGAATACCCATTAAAACTGTTGGAATGCGAACGAACAGTAGGTTGTACAGATGCTCTACCGGTTTATCATCACCTTTTCCCTCATACCATGCACCCGTAACGAATGGAGGAAAAGTAGATTTCGCTCCTCGCCAAAGCCACAATGGTCCATTGTTTCGTTGTGTTGGTGGATTTTCTCCAAACAAGATGGAATTGCGGGTAAATGATACTGATGGTGGCTTCAAATCATCTAGTTCATACTTGCCATCTCTTTCAGTAGCAGTGGGATGGCCGCCATCATTTGATTCAAACAATCGTGGCAATGAACGACGGGTTAGGTGGGTGATGCATGATCCTCTGAGACTTCGAAATGCCAGCGCCTTTGAATATAGCAGACCGTGAAGAAGTGTGAATGTTAAACGCATACTTAGGCAACTGTTGCAACGGCGGCTATTGGCGGCGGCAGACGACAGTGGGTAGCGGCGGTGGAGGTTGTGGCGGTGTCAACGGGGTGTACGTCCTCCCGACCACCGTTCGTGGCGGCAAATGCGAGTAGAAGCGGGCGCGTTAGCTGCCGACCATTATGCCGGCCGGTTCTCTCGCATTCCTCTCGCCTTGGCGGGCTGGGATGTTACATATTGATACATCTTCAGGATCAGGCAGGATTAGATACATTGGCTACTTATTTAGCCTACTTACCGTTCTTTAGGGTACCTCTAGGGTACAATCCCGCTTCGAGACATTTCTACGGCGGAATTAGGTAGTTTTACATAGGATTTTCTAGGAAAAGCCTAGGAGTCTCTTAGATCCTCTTGGAATTTCTCATTCGAGGATTTTCATCGAAGTTGCTCACATTTTAGGTTAAAATTAAGCTCATTAATTAATCAATTATTATCTTTTCACTGCATCGCTTCGACCTGAAAACAAAGCCCCACTAACTAAAATTAGGGGACGCCCTACTCATCTAAAGTTAGTGAGCTAACCTTTCGAAAGATAACACCCCCCTCTCACCTACCTTTCATA
The DNA here is from genome assembly GCA_036939975.1 of Cyclostephanos tholiformis. Lineage (NCBI taxonomy): Eukaryota > Bacillariophyta > Thalassiosirophyceae > Thalassiosirales > Thalassiosiraceae > Cyclostephanos > Cyclostephanos tholiformis. The sequence continues at coordinate 1,951 of JALLPB010000543.1, read as the reverse complement.
CCGGATTGGGATGAGAATGGCATTATTACGGGCGGGGTTATGCGACTCGTATCGTCACATGTCTATCATCCCATCAAGGGTGACAAGGGTGACATTTTCCTCATCAGTCGGATCCATGAGTTTTATCGACTGTTTTTTTCTCGGGGGAGGACCTGTATTGAAATTTGGATAATTTCATATAAAACCTTGGTGGGGGGGGGGGGGGGTAATACTTCATTAAGTTAGCAATTGGCAAATGCGCATCACTACGTGAAGTCGTCATCCCCAACACCGTCGTGGATGATTGAGGTCGAGGCATTCAGTCGTTGATATATGAGTTTATGACTGTTTATCTTGACTGCTGATCTTGGCGAGGGCAGGCCGGAGGAGATTGGGGAAATGGACGATTAGTTTGGACTATGCATCACTACACTCCAACGCCTCGGCATCACCCCCCCCCGAGCCATCACTGCACCATTGACGATGAAGTTTGACAAGTGTGGACTTATTGAAGATTTCGGTTTAACAGACTCGATGTGGGGTTGGTGGAATCAGGGTCTTCACGAATAGTATCTGAGCACGTATTGTTTTTTTTGGTCAGATGGAAATAATATTCCAGTGCATTTTGGGATCAGTCCTAGGTACCATAGTAAGGAGCTGACGGGGCAACATTCATGGAATGCCGAGGCGCATCTCTTCCATCTCCATCTAGGGTTTGAATACTTACTTCGATTCTATCGTTTTCACGCTTTCCAACTATGAAAAATTTGTGCTAAGCGCCAATGTTGTTGGAGCCAGCCATCTGGAATTCAAAAATTCCGACAACATGGCCAGAACAATGACTCAAACCCCATTGACACAAGAATGAAAAGGCATATTGATTCAATTTTGATGGTTACCATTATCGTTCCAGATGTTCCGGCCTTCCTTTAATTGGTGATGATGATGATGATGATGATGACAACAATCTTTTCGTTGATTGTTAGTACGATGAGTGACGAATGTGATTTTTAAATGGAACACAATCGCAACTCATATAACATAATAACCTAAAATTAATATTAAGCCCGTTCCCTTGAGTTTATGCGTATTCTACGCCCTTGCCACCACCAGACCAATATCGTCATCATCGTCGCCGTCCTGTTCCTTCGCACCGCCTCCGCCCCATCGTCCTCCCTCCTTCTTCTCATCCCCCGATGCGACCAGGTAGTGCGATCCCCCCAAGACTTGATTCGACATTGTGGCATGCACCACGGCAAGGCCGGCCCACGTGGCGTCTCGCAACGCAATGACCTCCCTCCCTCCCCTACCTCCGGCCATATCCCAGAGCCTGTTGGCCTCGTCGCGCATTGCCGACAGCTCCGACACGGCGCACTCGAGCCCACGGGACGTGCGAGCCACGCCGACATCGTCCCACATTACCGACTTTAGTCGAGACATGATCGCAGTTGCCTCGAGCGCGATAGATGCGTCGTCGATGACGGAATGGGACGGCAAGGCCGAGGGATCGATCGGGATCGTAGTCGCCAGTCGACGTTCAATCGCGCATTGGGCCCTGTCGGTCGCAATCATCGATGCCTCCCAGTCGTGATTGTCGTGATGCAGCCTGGCCACGAACTCTCCCACGGACGAGCCAAAGACCCATCCCTTGAGGAGGCTTGTGCTTATGAGTCGATTTCCCCCGTGCAATCCTGTCCTAGCCGCCTCGCCGGCAGCGTACAGGTTGCAATAGCGCCTCACGACCCCCGCGGCCCTGCCGATAAAACGAGATTGGTTTTTGTGTACCGCAATGATGTAGTCAACCGGGAATGGATCTTTTTTTTCTTAAGGATATTTTAATTGCATATGTAGCCTGGTACATTTTTGGACAAGTTTCAGGTAACAACTTTTGTGCAAGTTTTGGACGCGGATTTGTGCAAGTTTTGGACGCGGACAACGTCCGGACGTTGTCCATTTTTGAGATCGGAAGAGC
>JALLPB010000542.1:0-14806 GCA_036939975.1 Cyclostephanos tholiformis | reverse complement strand
TCGTGACTCAAAGTACGTAACAAAAGGCGTAAAATGTTACAATTCCGGTAGTCTCCTGGTCTTTTGGTCGAGGTTTACAATGATAGCGGAGTTTTCTTGTCAAGGGCTCGAACAAAAAACAACAATGGATGCATTTGGAGGCACTTTTACGTGCATCTCACACTCGTCTAGATCGAGAGGGATCTTTTTGGCTTGACGCCAATGATCATTTTGAACTACTCAAAATTTGAGGTTCAAAAGAGAAATTACAAGAAAGACAGACAATGTCCTACATAGGATGCCAGTCGAGCAACTAGTGATTATGACAGGAAAGGTATGAGGGGAGAAATTCCCTTGGGTTGGCTTTGTCGCCTCCCCAGAACCTCTCGGAGAGGGAACGAACTCCGTATTCGGAGCTAATGTGCAGAGAATTTCCATACCATCGTACACCGCGGGCTATCTGCGACAATTTGTGGGGATGGTAAATTGAGCCCAAAAGTACAGGAGTATCGTACGATGGTACTTATCGAACGATTATGATTGGGTTGATCCCCCGTGATAGGAATACTCAAGGTCTATATAGGAATTAATAATACCTACATACCTAAATATATACTACTACCTACGTTACTATGGCGTCATCCTTCCTCACAAGACATCAACGGCCTCCGTGCAATGATATCATGACATTGAGACTCATTGACTTTATCCCCCTTAGTACTTGTTAAGTTCGGGGCCGCCATGAATAGAGGTAACCAACATGGAAGTAAACCAACCTACTAGTAGTAAATCTCTTCGTGAGGGTGAAGGCGGCGCGGGGGGGCGAGTCCAGATAGTAATAGCCAAAGGAGCAATGATCTCGGCGTCCACGCCGACGCCAAGCGGCATTGTCCGCCTCCTCTCCTTGCTGTTGCTAATGCTATTCTTCCCGCCGCCGTCGCCCCCTAACGCATGCGCCCTTGCGTATCATCATCCGAGGCGTCATCATCATCATCATGTCATGCCGTGCGGGAGGGGAGGTTCTCGATTGAAGGAAGTTGACATCGTCCACCGAGCGTGTGATGGCGTCGACGGTGGGATCGATAGTCGTCATCGTCGTCGTTGTTACTTGTCCTATCTGGTCGTCCCGAAAATCACGACCACGTCGCGACGTGGACACTGGACGTCGAGTATGGATTCGGACGAATGCGACAACGATCGCAACATCATATCGCAAACGTCATCTCGATCGTCGTCGTCGTCGACTACGACTACGACTACGACTACGACCACCCCGTTCGTCGGCCTTCCCTCCTACGGCAGGATCGCTCACTTCTCGGCCACGACGTTCCTCATCTGGGTATCCGAGCCACTCCTAAGCCTCGTGGACTCCGTCGCCGTCGGTCGATACGCTGGCGGCGGGTCCATCCCGTCGTCGTCGTCGTCGTCGTCGCCGTTCGGCGCGCATCGTGCCGATCCGTCGTCGGTGGTACAGCTGGCGGCGCTCGGTCCGGCCACGACGTTATGCGACGGCTCGATATACCTCATGCTGTTCATATCGATGGCGACCACGAATAGGCTGGCGAGGGCATTCGCGAAGCGCGATCGGGCGGGACAGATACGCACCATGTCGCACGTGCTCGGCCTCAGCCTCGCGGCGGGGATATTCTTAATGCTGTTCGTCAACCTCCGTGGCATGGCGCTGCTGACGGCGATACTGGGCCCGACGGGCGCCACGTTGTCGATCGCGGGGGACGACGCATCCTCCTCCAACCCCCCCGGAATCGTCGCGTCGATGGACCTCACACGGGAGGTCCTGCGGGCGTCGTTCGGGTACGTGAGGATACGTTCCATCGCATCGCCCCTGGCCGTCATGGGACTAACGTCCCAGGCGGCGCTATTATCGGCGCAGGATACGAGGACACCTGCCATAGCGGTCGTCGTCGCCTCGGTGTTGAATATCCTGGGCGATTATATATTCGTGGCGAGGTTCGGGTGGGGCGTGCGAGGGGCGGCGCTGGCGACGGGCGTGGCTAGCATGATCGCGAACGGGATGCTGACTTGGAAGGTGTGGACGATGGTATGCGGTTGGAAGGATGCGTACAGAGAGGGGGGGGAGGAGCGGGGAGCTTCGGGGCATCGTCGGTCGTTGCAACCGCCTTTGGATGCGGATGTGGATGCCAGCGGAAGCGGCGATGATCCATCCGAGATACCATTCATATCCCTGCCTGATCGCAAATCGCTTGCCTCTCTGCTCCTACTCGCCGGACCGATGTTCTTCGTGATGCTGGGTAAAATCATGGGATATTCTGCCATGACCGTACGAGCTGGCGACTTCGGCATGGTGAGCCTGGCGTGTCACAGCGTCATGATGAGGGTGTTCTTCTTCTTCGCGACGGCCGGAGACGCCATCAGTCAAGCGGCGCAGACTTTTCTGCCGGGTTTGCTCTATCAAAAGAGCGTAAGGGAAAATGCGTCCCAAGTCGCCGCTGTATCGTCATCTACGACGAAAACTGACTTGTCCGATTGTGATGATAGGAATGCGCGAACGCTGATGGAACGCCTATTGCTTATGTCATTCATCGTTGGGGTTGTCAATTGTATTTTGGGCCGATTCATAGCCCTCAATTCAGGGAAAACTTTTACCAATGATGCCGCCCTTGTCTCCCTGATGTCCGTCGTCAGTCCATTCATGGGCATCGCGTCGTTATTTCACCCGATTGCAATGTGTTTGGAAGGCTCGATCATTGCCTCGAGCGATACGCGGTATTTGGTAGGATCGTATGTCACGTCAATTATGTTGTTGTTTGCACAATTGAAGTTTACATGCAGAAACTTCTTGGGTGTTTGGCATGCCCTCCTCGTGTTCCAATTTCTTCGGATGGCTCAATTCGGTACCAGAGTTTGGAAACAAACATACGCAAAAAGCGCAACGGAAAGCAGATAGCGCTGAGACAACACAGACTGCAAGAGCTGTATCCGATGCTAATTGATTGTCAGGCATAATTCGTTGATTAGGTTCTCGAGCACCCTGGTTTGTTTTTTTGGGAAACATTGACGGTTCGAATCAACATGGTTGAAATTATACACCGCATCTATGGTCGGTAATGTTCACTTTAATAATTATCATCGCGTTGTTGCCGGAGAATCTTAGCTTAACGACTAGATTTGCCAAAGCGAGAGAAGAAGAACGACGTGCCGATTTCGGGAAAACGTTCCGTTTTTATTGCAGCCTTTCGATTGTCCAGCTCTTCTTTTTGTGCAGCCAAAATCTCCAAATTGATGCGCCTTTCTTCATTTTTTATTTGCTGCCTAGCCTCATCTGCCTCTCGAACCTTACTCAGCATTTCTGATTGGTACCTGGCCCAGTTAGCCTCGTTTTCTGCTTCCTGAAGGCGGACTGCCCGTCTTTCCTGCGCCACGGATTCGTTCTCTCGGTAAAGGTGAGCCACCTGCTCTTCAGAGAAACCTTTGAAGTGATCCTTTCGCCACCGGTGCTCTGCGTTGACATTTCGTGCCAGCTTTGTGTCCTCCGTAACGAGTGGACAAGTTTGGACGTAATGAGTTTGGCGAAGCTGGGCTTCGTGATCAGCCTTCATTTCATCCTCCTGTCTTTGACGTGCTTGATGTGCATACTCCATATTTTCGATCTGACATAGTCTGGCCTGTTCGTCTCTCCTTCGTTTGACCTGTGCTTCCAACTCCGACCGAATCATATCCTGCTCGAGAACATACTTGTGGTATTCCCGCTCGTCCCTTTGTTCGGCATCAAATGCCTTCTTCTTTGCTATCATTGACTCCGCGCACCACGATTTCACCTGCTCCTGCTGCGCCTTCTTCCTTTTCTCGTACTCATGATCTTCCCCCGAAAAACATTGCAGAGACGATGGACCACATCTGCTCAAATCTAGAGGTCCATCCATACCAAGCGCATTATTCTTGGGCTGGTTCATTTGTTCAATGAGTGACATTTTTATTTCATCGAGTGATCTTTTCCTCTCCGCTTGAACGGATGAGTTGTTCTCATCGAGGCACTCAACGAGTTTCTTAAGATTTTCAGCTTTAGGAAGGAGAATAATAATGTGAATCGGGGCAATAACGGGACGAAAACGTAGCACCACCTGTCATTTTTACCTTCGGCCAACTTCTCCCCCCGATGAGCAAGCTCGAGTAACCGTTTTTCTTCAATTTGTTTATCGAGGTAACTCTTGTCAATGCCAATGTTTCGATTCGTTGCATTCATGAATCGCTTCGCACGATCCTCATCCCTCTCTCTCCGAGCATCCAACCTTACACGTTCTTTTTCAAGATGCTCATCCTTAAGCATCGGGTGTGGAGAGGAATGCAGTGGCATGAGTAAGTAACGTAAGTCACCTTCTAGGAATTCGACGGCCTACATATAATGATCCAACATGGTTTATGTAGTTAGTAGATAGGTTTTTCACCCAAAATTTTCGGTACGCGAGACGCGCAGGTCGGGGCATTAGATGAAGAGATCGATCTGCGTGCCCTTCGCTGTCCTGCATAGTCATATTGCGTTTCAAAGATAAATCAGTAAGAAATAGAGATGATGAATTTATCATCCATCGATTTGATGTCATAGTCACCTCGCCTCTAAGCTGACATCGTACGATACAACAACATTATTATCATGCGAACCGCGACACAGTCCTCGAGGAACATTCACGATAGATAGGTATCTTGTACTACGATGCCAATATTTTATTCGTGTATGAAGTAAATCACAATACCTCAAAGCCGCCCGCGATGGTCATCGTCGTCCACGTCGTTCTGGCCATCTGTATGCATTGACTCTGTCAAATGATGGTCGAGAAGTCATCGCTTTCATTTGCCATCTTGTCCACAGGCCTACATGCATTCCCGTGGCGCTGCACACTTCCCTGCATCAGATCTTCCATCCAGAGTAGGTTCACACTGACTCAATCATCAAATAATTATACCCGATGTGACGAAGATAGCTCAATTTTCTTAGGAACAATTGTAAATCAACGTCGCAACGCAAAAAACAAATCACTTGATGATACGCCCAGCCATGGACTCCGCAAGAATTCAACAAATGACCACTCGACACCATTTACCTTCGAAACTGCATCACTAGTGGTGGATCATTTTTTGTCTCCGGCTTCAGCAATTCCCGATTCCGATTCGAATATGCATCATCCACTCAGGCGAATTATTGATGACAACTATCAGGTGCCACCTGATTGGATCAGTCAAATGTTTACTCCACTATACGGCATATCTGAAATGGGTTGCCCTCCATGTGATGCATCAATTCGACTTGACACGAAAACTCGGTCGTCGAACGGGCATCGAAAGCGGACTCGGCGCACCAATCTCAAAATAACAGTCGCGTACCGCGGCATTGATTTTTGTGGATGGGAAGACCAAAGGCATGACTTGTATCGCAGTGCAAAGCATTTCGTCTCTAGTACGGATAATTTTCCCATTCTACCGTCAGTGCAGGGGACTTTAGCAGATATTTTAGATCCAATATTGGCAATGGAAGACAAAACTAAATCAGTTGCCAATGATTCATCACATGAGGAGTCAGAACAAGGAATATCAAGGTGTATTGTTGAATCATCTAAGATGCCTCATCGGAGGAAAAACATATGCCGGCATAAACCAATTGAGATCAAAGTAGCAGGTCGAACGGATGCAGGCGTTTCTGCAATTGGTCAAATATGTAGAATACGCACTTGGAGGGCATGGGACGACGGGATAGAAAAGTATGTGAAAGACTTTGTAAATGACAATATCACAAAAACTGGTGGTGAAGGTCTTGGGCTGCGCATACGAAGTGTGGAATGCGTGGGAGACGGCTTCCATCCAACATTCGGTGCAACGTGTCGTGCGTATGCCTATCTCTTTGACTTGCCAATGGACGACAATGGTACTATTGAGCAGTACCGCAATAACGAGGCCACTATACGTCCCTCCTCTCCGCAAAAAATTTCAACATTGGTTCAAAAAATTAATACAAATCTACAAACACTAGAGGGGAAAGAGCTGGATTATGTTGCTTTATCATACGGCAAGGTCAAGAGTCAAACTTCATTGTGTACTCTGTACCATGCAAGAGCTGGCATAGTGGAATGCGTATCCAGCGATGATGACAGCGGCACATTGATTACTCCGAAAAAGCGAGCAATCTGTATCGAGTTGGTCGGTGATCGCTTTCTTAGACGTATGGTGCGTATTCTGGTAGCTACAGCATTTGACAAAGCAAAATGTGCTGATTGTCAACCCGAAACAATATTGAATATATTGCTCGCTGGAGATCGAAATCATGGGGCATATCCGGCTCCACCACACGGACTAATATTTATTGGAGCTCGTTTCAACGAGTAATCGCAAATCATCGTACAATAATACATCTTGTACATGTGAATCTTCAGGTCGATACCTACGTCGTCAAAGTGTTTCTTCGCATTTCGTCCCAATTGATGAGGCCGCATTTGACAGGGTAATGACAGAAGGTGGGCGATGTGTATAATCAAAGTTCGAGACTACCATGGCGAGGACAGAGATTGTCAACGTTGCTAAGCACTGTGAAAAGTCCATTTTTCTCGATGCGCTCCTTCACTCGAATTGCATCGTTGATACAATATGGCGACATTCCTTCCAGTGGATAGGGCAGATTTAAAGTGGCATACTTTTCTTTTCCTAGTTCATGGTAGGGTATCAATTCCACTGCAGCTAAAACTGGCTCTAGCTCATGCGAAAAGGCGATAAGTGCATCTACCTCAGCATCCGTATCAGTTAAACCTTCCAACAAGACCCATCGCAGTGTCAGCTTAATGTTGGGATAATCGTCTCGAATGAAGCGTGCGAACTCCTTTGACTTGGTCGTTTCAATGATGGGGACCTGGGCTACCTTCGACGCCACATTATTGTACATGCCCTTTAGACACAGTAAGACAACGTCAGTGTGCGGAAGCACGTCGTTCCATAATTCCTTATTCCCGTGACAAGCAGTGTCCAAGCAAGTAGTAAGACCCAGACTGTGCACACGTTTAAAGACATCACTGACAAACCTGGGTTGCATCAGGGGTTCTCCTCCCGACAATGTTATACCCCCACATCGGGGACGGAGCCATTCTTGGTACCTGCTAAGCAACAATATGACTTCTCTAGCAGACATAGCAAATTTGGGGTGTGTTTTGGGATCGATTACTTCTTGAGTCTCGGGGTTGCAGCAATAGAGGCAACGCTTCTGACATCCCTGAAGGAAAAATGTCATTCGAATTCCCGGTCCATCAGTGGTCGAGAATGACTCTAGGGAGTACACGCTGCCCAAAACGCCACCGCCCATCTCCTCCTCTATTTCATTGCAAACTGCAAACTGCTCGGTGTCCATTTTCAGGCCGTAGTCGTTCGTCTTGCCAGCCATGGTCACTATACTTGAGACATGAATTGTTCTAGCCATTACCTCCTCTCGTTGCTCAGGCGTGAGCCGATTGAAAAGAACGGCGTATCCGCTCACTCGAATGGTCAAGTTTGGATACTTTTCAGGGTGTTGGTGGGCATCTTTCAAAATTTCGGGTCTCAACACGTTGATATTGACGTGATGGCCATTGTGACTAAAGTAACCATCCAACAGTGTTGCGAGATTTGCCTTTCTATTCGTCGGCTGTCCTAATGCATTGGGTAAGAGGCAGAAAGTGTTGCTGATGCCGTCCATGCATTGAGAGTACGGAATTTTTGCAACAGAAGTCAACGATGCAAGTGCACCATTGTTATCTCGACCATGCATGGGGTTCGCTCCCGGAGCAAATGGTTCTCCTCGGATTCTTCCATCTGGAGTGGCTCCAGTGTTAGCACCATAGACCAAGTTTGATGTGATTGTGAGGACAGAGAGCGTTGATGTAGCGTTACGGTAGAGGGGTTGCTTGGCGAGCTCCTCATTAAGTCTCGCACATGCCTGGATGGCGAGAGAGTCTACTCGATCATCGTCGTTACCAAACTGCGGCATTTGTTGGGCGGGGCGATCTCTACGGAAGCCAATGGTCAATCCTGCTTCATTGCGAATAGGGTAAACTTTGCCATATTTAAGAGCTGCCAATGAATCAGCAACCACGCTCAGTCCTGCGAAACCAAATGCCATGAAACGATTGACATCAGAATTGTGAAGCGCCATTTGGAGGTTTTCGTAGTTGGCACGATCATGAGCGTAATGAATGGCGTTCATGGTACCTGCATAAAGTTTTGCCACCCAGGGAATGGCCTCGTCAAAGTAGATTCTTGCGACGTCTTCGTAATTGATTGGCTGGCTTTCATCACCAGAGCCAATACCCACTTTGTCGCAAGCCCGCTCCAACTCTGACGAGAGCAAGTCTCCATTTATTTCGTCGCGTCCTCGATTCAAGCACAGTAATAAGAGTTTGGCCATATTGGCTCTCGCTCCAAAAAACTGCATATCGACCCCGCATCTCATCGCTGAGACACAGCATGCAATGGCATAATCACATCCAAAAATACGGCGCATCATATCGTCGTTTTCATACTGAATTGAGGAAGAATTGATAGATAGCTGTGCGCAATACTCTTTGAATGAGTTCGGGAGGTTTTGAGCCCATAAAACTGTGAGGTTTGGCTCTGGTGCCGGGCCGAGGTTCGAAAGGGTGTGTAGAAATCTGAACGTGGTCTTGGTTACCATGTGTTCACCATCATCTAAACACCCTCCAAGTGCAACGGTCATCCAAGTAGGATCTCCACTAAATAGTGCGTTGTATTCTGGTGTTCTCAAATGACGAACAAGTCGCATCTTGATTACTAGGTCGTCAATCACTTCTTGCAAGTCTTGTTCTGTGGCGGTGCCCTCTTTGAGATCTCGTTCTGCAAAAATGTCTAGAAATGAGTCCCATCTACCGATCGACATGGCTGCTCCATCTTGTTCCTTAAGGGCAGCAGTATGACCTAACCACATCGCTTGAGTGGCCTCACGAAAGCTATTTGAAGGCTGACGAATGTTTACACCATAACTGTCTGCCATGACGAGCAGTTCATTTAGTCCTTTTACTTGCTTGCTGATTTCAGATCGTATCTGCAGAGCATCAACAGTAGATCCAGCGATGGCATTGTAATCCATCTCCTTCCGGCGAATCAGCTCATCTACTCCGTAGAGAGCGATCCTGCGATAGTCACCAATAATACGACCACGTCCATAGGCGTCAGGAAGACCGGTTAGGAGATTTGAGTGGCGAGCCTTTCGCGAGTCCTCTGTGTACATACTGAAGACAAGATCGTTGTGCGTTTGCACATCCTATCGCAGAAAGAGTGAAATGAATAAAAAATGCTACTCCTAAAAGATAACGATAGGAACAACACTCATATAAGGCAAACCTGACAACATACCTCGGAATAAATTTTGGCCATCAAAGGATCCGGCTGGTAACCATAGCTGTTGAGGGCATCAAGAACGACCTGAAATCCACCCCGGGGTTTGCATGCTCTTTTGAGAGGTTCGTCGGTTTGTAATCCAACGATGATATCCTCCTCTTTGGAGAGGACGTATCCAGGTTTGTGGCTGGTTATGGTGGAGGCTATTTTCGAGTCCACATCCAGAATTCCTCGTTTGCGTTCCACCTCTATGAGCTCTTCACAATGCTTCCATGCTATCAAAGTCCGTGCCGTTGGCGGAGCCAAAAACAAGGAATCCCCGTCGTATGGGGTCACATGTGCCGAAATGTAATCCTTTATGTTGCAGTCCCCAGGCAATGATCTGGGATTTTTAATTGTTGGAAGCGTGCAAATGATACTGCCCAATAATTTTGCCTCTACTTGTGAACAACTGGGTTTATGGTCGAGGAGAGGTGAGAAAATCTTACCCCGAAGTAACGAAATGGAGTTCGTCCTCCGCAATTGGAAGCCGCGCAGGCTTTGAGATTTTAAGATCGAACAGGCGATGCTCGCTTGTCCAATCATCACTGTGTTGATTTTTGAAACGTAGGAGTAACTGCGAAGAACTTCTCATTTTATGTGAGCAAAAAATAATCAAATCATTTGCCTTATTTCCTTAGCGACATTGGATGGTAGGAAACCGAACCCAAGATGAGGGCCCCTGTTGTGAAGATCTTCGCATTTTTCACAAACGACAAAATACTTTGTCTGGGATCTTTAGTGATAGCGAAGCCCTACCTCAGCATCCTTTATTGATTTTGTTTCGGGTTCGCTTTAATCACATACTTAATACAGACGATTCGTCTCGGTGGTTGGTTCGATATGAGTGCGCGCGCGATCGATATGTACATACGTACACGTAAATAGTCAGCGCTATGGTAAAAATACGAACAAAAAACGCGGGGAAAAGGGTTGCCCCCCCCTCTTGCCCGCGACAAAACAGCCTTCGACATGAATCGACTGCGATCATTACTACACCTATTTCTACTCTTTTCACACCTCTCTCTCGTCCACTCCACGAGCATTTTCGACGGCATCCTCTCCTACTACCAAGTAGTTTTCAATATATATTCAAGAAGAGAATGAGCTATGATCGTGCCATCACAGTTTTCAGTCCCGACGGGCACCTTTTCCAGGTGGAATATGCAATGGAAGCCGTCCGACGAGGGAGCACCGCCGTCGGCGTTAGGGGGAAAGATTGCGTCGTCCTCGCCGTGGAGAGGAGGGCGTTGGCCAAGTGAGTTATTGTATTGTTCATGGTGATGTATTTGTCAGATATTTTAATCTAGGCATCATTTCTCACTCGCGATCTTTATTTGCTCTCCTTCCTCAGGCTCCAGGATCCGCGAACCATCCGTAAGATCGTGTCCGTAGACGAGCGATGCGTCCTCGCCTTCGCGGGCCTTACCGCCGACGCGCGCGTCCTCATCAACAAAACCAGGACTGAGGCCCAATCGTACCGTCTGACGTGCGAGGATGCTCCGTCGGTGGAGTACCTCGCGCGTTACATCGCGGGGACGCAGCAGCGATACACCCAACGGGGGGGAGTTCGTCCCTTCGGCATCGCCACCCTCCTCGCGGGATTCTCCGAGGAGATGAAGCCGGTCCTCTACCAGACGGATCCCGCCGGGACGCACAGCGAATGGAAGGCGCAGGTGATTGGGGGGAGAAATGCCAAGAGCTTGAGGGAATTTCTGGAGAAGAATTGGGAGGAGGGACTCACCGAGGAGAGGGCGGTTAGGATGGGCGTACAGGCCTTGTTGGAGGTTGTGGACAGCGGAGCGAAAAACATGGAAATCTGCGTCGTTAGACCTGGGGGGGGGAAGTCGATTTTGGAGGAGAAGGAAGTGGATGCTATCGTTCAGGAAATCGAGGCTGAAGCGGAGGAAGGGAAGACTAAGGCAACAACATCTGCTGATGAATAGACCTTTACCTCGGAAAAGTTCTGTTTTGACTACATAAAATCAATTTTTACCAGTCAGTATCATAAGGCCTAGGCAAATCTTCATTGTTTGACGCTGGCAGTCTGAGATGATGATGCATCATCAAATAATTGCAACTGAAATACACAAAACACGCATTGTTGGGTTGTCGTCATTATCTGCCATGTTGAAACTACCCCATTGCCGGCCATTCACCGCCATGTTTATCACCACTTGCAGCCATTACAATACCCATAGTCCCCAGTGTGCTGTTGTCAACACCATTGTTGTTACCTTCACTGCATACACATCATCTGCTGTGGACCCCACCCATAGCCTGTGGGCGGCCCATTTCTGTTCATGGGCAACAAACCACAACACTACAATCAGTCTGTGAAGAAATGGCAAAACCAGCAAAACAATAAAGAATACAGGGCTCAGCCATCAGGTGGCAGTGCCTGTTGGGGGTTATATCTAATACAACTTTTTGTGAGACAAATTTCTCAGGAATAGAATTGTTAGGGAATTCTGATTGAGAAATGATTGGCATGACCCATCAAGTTTTGTAAGGGGATTTCCCCATGTTTTTCACCTCATAGTTCGTAAAATGACAAATAAAAGACTATAAAGCTAGGAAAAGCAAGTTTTATTATCACATCATTGCCAGACACTGCTGCCTGGCCAATAATGTTTACAATGAACGAACATGATGGGGTTGAGTTCTTTCAACACATTCTACAACTATATGTTTGCAGAGATGCAGCACCAGGTGAATGGTGCAAAAAGAGGATCTGTAGCAGTAGCAGCTAATATCAAATATCTGTAAATTTGAAGCCAGTTCTTCCTTGAGGCCTTTGCCTAAATGATCCACAAGAGGACCAACTTGTTCTCTTCTTGGATGCCAAAGTAGCGGAAGAGCCAGGCAAAGTTTTGATGCCAAGCCAAGTGGCCATGGAAGTGGTTTCCTGGAGCTCACAGTCCAAGTGTCCAACCGCCTGCTCTTGCTGTCCCTGTTGTTGCCCTGCCAGGATTGTGTTAATGAGTGGCTGGAGATTAACTTCGGGCACTGCAACTTGTTGCAATCCCATTAAATGCATGACCAACAGCACTTCAGCCTGCTAAAGGAGTGGGATGTGGTGGCCCAGAGGGGCAAGAGGCTCAATTTCCAACATAGGTGCTTGACCTTTATCCCAAAGCCGTCAATGCAGCCAAACAAAAGAGAGTAAGTGGTTCACAGGTGGCGGCCATCCCATCCACTTTGATCATGGGTAGGATGGTGTCAAAGAAATAGTAAGGGGTGACACGTGACCCGTGACACCCCCGGCGTTGGCCAAGAACAATGTGGCATACTTGTTTGGAAGTGGCACTATATTGCATGTGCAGATCGTAGCCGTGTCTGCACTTCCATCTGCAAATGGCCCCACAGTGAGGGCATTGGGGTCCATGGTTAACAACCCCCTAACTAACCCTACATCCAGCACCATGATGCAGAGGGTGAGGTTGAACATATCATCATGGATCTTGACTAGGAACCCTTAGGTTCCCACAAGCTCACATTCAAATGCAAACAACTTTTCTTCCACCGAGAGGGAGTCATTGCTGTCCATGGCTTGGTAGCTGTTGCTTATAACACTGGTATAAGCGTAAACAAGGTTGAATGGGGTGTGAGAGTTGTCGGACACGAAGCCATGATTGTCTCATATGGGTCGGTTTCAGTGGAGTCTTCCCACTGATCGGTTGTGACGTAACCAGCCAGTAGGATGTGGAGCTCTACCCCCCCCATCCAACCAAATTGTTTGGGTGGTAAATGGTTGGCGGGGGGTGGTCTCGACATTATATGAGTTGATGTCCTCCAGATATGCCACTTGGAAGGTAATCCCAAGGGCCATTAGCAAGCGGATGAAGATTTGGAGGCTGAAGCGGCCCACAGGTGCTAAAACTGGGAGCAAAGCATTGTGCCAACCGCCTAAGACATGGCATACGAGGGGGTTGGCCCATGGTGCATTTAACTATGCCCAGCAGGCATTGGGGAGGATGCCACCTGGTCTCTCTTAACTTGGTTGGCTATGCTTGGGTTGAATACAAAGTGAGAGGAAGCTGATCTTTCACTTCATTCATTCTTCACGCACAGGCCCTTTTGATTTTGGTGACATCAGGTGCCAAAAGTGCAAGATGTGCAAACCCCTCAACCCGCAAATCATAGGCAACATCAAGTCCCATGCACTGTGCTGTGACCAACAACAGTCACAGATATGCAACTAAAGCTGTTAAGCTGTTAATGTGTTGGGGTTTTCATTCTGGTGGTGGCAGGGTGAAAAAAATGTGGATATTTTTCCCACCAAAAAAGCCCTATCATAGAAGATGTTCGATCATTGGGTGGTACCAGTCAAAAACTATAAGAGGTACAAAAATGTCCCTTATAAATGCTCATCTTTGCCCCATTATCTTTAATTGATAATGAGCACTCAATGCAAAAGCAACACTGCAGACTGTCAAGAGACACTCTGAAGAGCTTAAGTCCAGCTGCACGGACTCTAAAATACTTAGGAAGGTCTTCTAATAGATGCGCTCAATAACATCATGGAATCAAATTTGTACCTCTTATAGTACATGTAGAATACGGTATGTCTGTCATGTAGAAATCATGTCCCTCACATCCAAAATTCAGACAAAGAATGCCTGCCCTGCCAAGTTCTGTGGCCCATCATGCTGCTGAGCCTATCCATCCTCACAGACATTTAAGATTTAAGCAGGCTACAATCATGTCAGCCACCACCACACATCACAGCCTGCCGCCACAGCCCGCCACCTGTCATGTCCAACATCTCCTTCTCTTTAATCAATCAGACGCTGGTTGTGTCATTGTTAATTGGCCATAGACGTTCACCCTAGGTTGTTAATTACTTTTTTAAGATTCCTGTTCATCTTTTGTGAAATCCAGTTTTTTTCAGGATTCCGAGACTTCCTGAGTAATCCTTTTTTTTGGAGTAATTTTCATGAACGTATTATTTTTTGATGCCCCCAAAACAGTAATCAATATTCCTGCAGTAATTCAAGTTTCCTACTATATGTAGGAACTCATAGGCATGAAGTTTAATAGTAATTATCGTACATATTTATCTACTTTATCTAAAGTAACTTAAGATTTTGCGAAAAAAAATAATAGAATGCCACCATGGTGGGGCCTTTCATCGCATCTAGCAGCTTGGCTATTGTATTAACAGCTTAACCTCTATGGACGGACCTAGCCATTCAATTTTCTTGCATCATATCTGCCTGGCAGCATGGTCATCGCAATCGCCATTGAGTTTGGCGCAGTTTACTAGGTAAAAATAAATAAGCTAGCTGCATAAATATTTATTACTCCATTATTTTATCAAATTTAATAAATCGTTTTGGTAGAGCCCTCCCCTAACCCCTCACCCACGTTGCCCGTATGCCAGAACCAGCACTACTATCAAATTTGTGCCGCTGGAGGGGGCGGAAGCTCACCATGGTGG
>JALLPB010000541.1:0-14824 GCA_036939975.1 Cyclostephanos tholiformis | reverse complement strand
CGCAAAAAAGAAATGAGAAGGGGGACTGAAAAAGACAGTCTGACGTGTTTCTTCCAGGCAGTAGAGTACGGCCCGCATGAGGGGAAAGAGACCACGGGACAGGAGCAGCTAAAAAGCTGTGTAATAAAACAGTTGTAGACTTATCAATATCTCCATTATCTACATCAACAGGCGTGCAACACATTCCAGGGGGTCGACATAAGTCCTCCCCTGGGCAGGTAGACATTCAAACCATGTTCCCGTCTACCCAAGTTCCAACCTCCTCCAAGGTTGCAACAACGCTGATGATGGAGGAGGAGATTGCACTCCAAGAGATAGAGGAGATAGCACACCACATGAAGGTTACGGTACACAGGATGCGAGTGGAGGAATGCGTTTGAGCGGCTGTGGCTTCCAAGAAGGTCATAAATGCTGCCATTGTGGCTGTCCCAGAAGGAAGGCCTGCTGTAGATGCTGGTATGACCAAGAAGGGCTACATGATAGAGGAGTGGGGAAAGAGGCCTGAGGATATCGCAGAGATGGGGGTTACTTGGCTTGAGTAAGAACCTGTGGAGGGCATGGTTCCTGATGGCTTAACGGGGAAGAACTTCACACCAAAACGGCATGGATCCCAATTCCGTAAGGCATCCAATGTGTCTGTGGCAACAGAATTAGATCTGATGGGCCGAGTAGATGCACCAGCTCTTGAGGCTGGTAATCAGATGGGATGGGATATTCTTATGGGGAAGGGTAGTGGCAGCTCCCTGGCATCTATTGCAGGCTCAGTACCCCCAGATCCTCCTCAGGCTTATCCCACTATGCCAGAGCAAATCCCCTCAGTAAAACAGGACCATGGCTCCACAGAATCTCCCTCGGCGGGTTTGATACAGGCAAAGGAGTCCATGCAGAAGCACAACCTTTGTGCAGATCTCTCTAAACTTTGAAAAAATGCAAGATCACAAACTCCGGAAGGCACGGAGCAGTACATTAACTTACCAGAGTTGTCGACCAATTCTATATCAGGCCTGACCAAGGGGACTCCAAGATTGGGCTCTACACTGTCAGTGCACCCATTGGCATTTAACATGTTGTCTTATGCTGGCACCCCACATAATCAAGTCCCAGAAGTCGTTGAGGATAAGGACAGAGCTGGCGCTGGAACTGGGAACTCCGGGAAGTGGCAGGCACTGTTGGTTCCTACAAGTGGGAATAAAGTATCTCAAAGAGCATGACTCAAGAACAACCATGCTCCTGGGACAATCTTCATTGGTGGAGATTTTGCCTGATGCAATTGATGGTTTTGCCATGTACCTTTTGGACGAGAACTCCATCCTCCGTCCACTCACGAGTAATAAGGAGGAAGATGGCTTCCTAACTGCAGCAGTGTTGGCTTTCCAGTACTTCCTAGTGAAGAACAAGCATAACAGACAACCCAGACAGCAGCAGGTGACTGTTTTGTCAACCCCCTCTCCTCGCAGGTTCAACGACAAGGAAGTCTATAAGCCTCCAACAGCGCTTTGGGGTGTCATTTGCATGTCAGGGAATGGTAACATCAAGGAAGTGTGCGAGTCTCTGGCGTGGGACATGGTCGACACTGGCCTCTAGATACGGTGGAAAGAACACCAGTCAGCAGACTCGAGCACTCAGGTTCTCCTGATGAATGTTCCTCAGGTGTTTGATCAAGCCGGAGTGGAAGGGGAGATTCTATGGCACCTTGCAGATATTGAGAAAAGAATGCTGAAGAAAGGGCGCCTTCCTCAGGAGTATGTAGGAGTCTCTCTACCAGAGATAAAGGTGAACTGGAGGCAAACAAGCAAGGCAAGGGGAAGAACAAGGTGGAAAAGGATCTGAGAATGAATAAGTTACCAGCCTACCAAGAGAACGGATGTGTGGTGTGCACAGTGAAGGCAGAGGAGGAGGGATCATGGCCATGGATGGGAATTCTCTGGGAGCCATTCCACAAGATGGGCCTTGGCCATTGTGCTCTAGGCTGTTCGTGTCTGATTATGGTCATGTTTAATGGCCATCCCACTGAGGGCAACAGGGTGACCATGCAATGGCTACGCCGCATCAATGTCATTCATACCTACATGACATTGTATGTGATGATTCCACATATTGCATGCATGCATAAGCGGGTGGAAATCAAAATGGAGGATGGTTGAGAACCTGCCTACAAGTTTACAGATTTGTGCAGGGAGGTAATGATGATAGCTGGGAAGGACGGAGACAGCATGGATAAGTCATTGTTTGATGCTTTTGTTCTGATTGCATCAGGACCACATCAGGGGAGCACAGCCATCTTGTACTGCACAGACAATGCAACAGCGGCACTGATGGTATGAAAGATTCAACAAAGCATTGCCAGATGGTTCTTTAGATACTGGACCTTGGTAAAGAGATATTGGGTTGGATTGGTAAAAAAGCTCATGGAAAGCTTCAATGCGGAGGCAGCCCTCTTGAAATATTTTGCGATGTTTGACCCTGAGATGCTCACTGTGACAACTCCCTTTAGGGATGTCGCTGAGCAACTGGAGGGGATCAAGTCAGAATTGGGAATTGATCAGGGTTGGTGTGCTGATTCAGAGGCCGCCAAGGAGAGGGTGGACGTAGTTGGTCATAAGCAAGCTCTGGCAATGCTGCTACAAGATTGGGTGGAGGATGTGGATGATGCTACTTGGAGTGGCCCATCGCACTGGGGTGACTTTTTGCAGTCAACTGGTAACTCAACAAAGAATTCGGAGGTGATGATACGCCAACATACCATGAAGGAGAAGGCAATCAAGTCCATACACCTTATTGACTAAAACTACACTTTGGAGAACACCCTGTTGGATGCCACCAAAAAGATTGCAGTGATGGTGGCACAGAACAAGCATTTACAAGAGCAACTGTCAGCCCTGACCCAAGGGACTGGCCCAGTACCTATAACAGAGCAGGATGTTATGTCAACAGGGGTTCAGCAGATGACGCGTGATCCTTACCGGCTGGACCAAGGGAGCTGCAAGACCCAATGGAAATCAACCAGGAGGGTCTTGCTGATCAGATGGGTGTAGAGGAGAGTCCGAAGACTATATGAGGGGGCGGTGGATCACTATCCATTAAGTACGTAGGGGAGTTTGTGGATGACTATGAGTTTGTGATGAATGCTCAAGACACACTGCCATCTAACACTGACCTACAATTGGTGCAAGAGGAAAGGGGACATGCGGTTGAGTGCAGGCTTAACCTGGGAGCGAGTGAAAACCAAGGAGTCTTATGTCAAGGATCCCCATGGTCCCCATCTGACTTCCTGGCAATCTGGGACGCAGAGTCAGTGCATGCACCGGATGCCTCTGCAGGTGCAGCCACGACATCATCCTTTGACCACAGCTCCGAATCTCTAGAAAGCCAGGATGGACAGGATGGGGAAGTTAGTGAGGGGTCTGGCGCAAAGTTGTCACAATATTAGTTGTTCGCTTACCAGCCCTGTAACCCAGGACATAGATGCATGAGGGGCGAGACAGTCTGGGATCAGCACCATTGGTCAAGTCTTGGGGGGAAATTAGAGACCCTAGAACCATGTTCTGCTTGGACCTTGCCCATTTGCTTCGTCAATGGAAGGCGGACAGGGATGAGATAATCTTGATGGGGGATTTCAACAAGAACATCTACTCAGGCAGAATTGCTGACCTTATGGTGGCCAGCAATGACCTGAACCTCCATGAGGTTTGCCAATGGACAACCGGTCAGTCTCTCCCACCAACCCATGTGCAAGGACAACTCCCAATTGATGCAATTTTTTGATTGGCTGGCGTGCAATGCATTGCTGGGGTAACTCTTCTGCCAGAACAAGCAGGTGTGGGTGATCACCAAGTGTTCTTTTTGGATTTTGACTCAGACACTATCCTGGGGTTGGTATACCCATGGGTTATCCCCTCCATGTACAAGATAAGATTTGGTGCAGCTACATGACAGTGTTGAACTAGTTGGGAAAAAGGCGTCAAGTATTTGGAAAACTACTGCTCATGGAAAGAGAGTGTCATCTGATTCCGCATGTGCAACTTCACCTCCAGATGAACTCTATTGATGGGGAACTAGAGCAGTTCATTAAGAGTTCTGAATGGGGGTGCCACAGTTTAAGAGGGATAGCATCAAGTGATCCCCATATGCTGGTGTGTGGATACACCAGAGGTGGTTGCTGTTTTGGATCAGGTCTTACAAGGAGGGTAAAACAAGGGATCCTAGAAATAAAGGACCCAAGACTGATGTCCGAGGTGAGTTGCAAGATGAATTCCATGTTTGTAAAATTAATATCGGCAACCTTCTCAGGACCGGTCCAGTGCATTGCTTGAAATTCCTGAAGGAGCTAGCAGCAAGGGCAATGCCCAAGTGCACCGCTCAAATTGGGAGCATGATAAATAAGGAAAAGATTAGGAATAGGTGGGGTACCATTAATCATTAATGCAACGACACAAAAGGCTCAAGGGAGCCTCACTGTGGCTGTGAAAGTGCGAACAATTGGCGAGGGTTATGAAGAGTTCATGACAAATCAAGGGGTCTTTAATGTGGTTGTTCCTATAATAGGGGAGCAATTTCAAGCAGCCCTAGTGGTACCCTGCCACCAAGGGATGTTCTTCGAGGACATTGGCCACCTTGTGGATGGCCCCATTGCTTAACAATTCCTCGAAAGAACTTATGTATATCCCCCAGATCTCGATCCATCAACTAGACTGCTGTTCGAGTAGGCAATGGCTATGTATGCATCCCTTACACAGGAAGAGGTAGCCACCTATGTTACTCTGGATGATTTTGAGCATTTTTGGAAGACAACAAAGGAGCAAACAGGGTTGTTGTAGAGTGGCCTTCATTTTGGCCATTATATTGCCGCATCACACTGTCCTGACCTGTGCTTACTTCATGCTGCAAAACTGTCAATATGTGCCCGCAACAGGTTGGCACTTACCCGATGGGGTAGAGGGGTGACAGTACTGTTGGAGAAGATTGTGGGGAATGTCTTTGTTCACAAGCTTTGTGCAATATGTCTGCTGGAGGCGGACTTCAATTGGTGGAATAAGTTGGTCTTTGCAAAACAAATGATGCGGCAGGCAACAATAGACATGAGGATATCACGAGAGTGTTTTGCTAGGAAACATAGGCACTCTGATTACACTGTGATGACTAAACTCTTTTTCTGCTACTGCTTGTGAGTCCTGCACCACCCGGTGGGGTTAGAGGAATGCAATTTGGGGGATTGCTATGATTGCACAGCCCATCACCCTACAAGCATTGCACTACAAAGTTGGGGAATACAAACATTTGCAATTCAAGTGTTATTCAAGTGAATGCAGATGATGCGGTATTATCTTGAGATGGGATTTGGTGAGTCTGAGGAGAGTTATGGGGAACAGTTCTCCAGCCAAATTTGTGGCTGGGCCAGGGCAGTGGTGCATCACTGCCAGGTTTTACGGCGCTGAGTTCCCTGATCATGAACACATACAGAAGGATGGGGCATGGGGCTAATGCTAATGTCTAGTCCTCAATAACAGGACAACTGTTCTACCTGAGTGCTGTGATCTACGTAGATGATACGGACCTACTTCATTGGCCTGAATGCATAGGGCCATCTCCAGAGGAGCTAATTGCTCATGTTCAGCAGGCAACGATGGATTATGGTAAGCTAGCACAAGCCTCTGGAGGCATTATAAAAGAAAAGAAGTGTTCGGTGTATTTTCTGGCATACACGCACACCCAAGGTTGCACCAGGTTAATGATGCTACACAACCTCCAACCCTCATGCTGTGAGATAACAGACAAGGATGGGCATTCGTATCCTACTTGCATCTCGATTCCACAACGGGTAGGCCCTGACGTCTGGATTGAAATGCATGAGGCGTCCAAGGCCTCCAAGATGTTACGAGTACACTTCTCTCCCACAGGAAATTTTACTGCACACGTGGATCAAATGGTGCAGTAAGGGTTGGATTGGGTAGATTGTCTTCGTGCAAAGCCAGTAACATGATGAGATGCATGGTTTAGCTTTTACTTGCAGCTTTATCCAGGCACATCCTGGGGATTGGTTACAGTATGCGTCCCTCCCAAGAGACTGGATGACAGCTTTCAGTGGTTGTATGCAAAGGCTCTCCTGTTTCTTGGGGTGATCTGCAAGATCAAGAAGGAATGGCATACTCTCCAGGAGCAATACTTGGGCCTGTCTCTACCCAATTTTCCTCTGGTGGCCCTAGCAGAGAAGGTGTCCTTTCTGATGGAAAACTGGGAGTTTTGGGACCAGGCACACAGCGATTCGCTGGCAATGGCATATGAGAATTTCCTCCTAGAGGTTGGGATGTATGGAAGCCCTTTGGCCTGGTCATACAGGGAATTCGGCAATCTATCCACTGACTATACATGGTTCAAAAACTTGTGGCAGTTGGTCGATATGTTTCAGGCCAATCTAAGCTTTCGAGACAAAGACCTTCTACATAGTGCATGGGAGAATGATTGCTCATTAATGACAGAATTCCATTGAGTGGGGTACCACAGGAACGATCTGGAGGCATTAAATGTGGTGCACCTCTTTTGCAACCTGATACACCTTTCTGACATCTCAACATGTGATGGGACACACCTGGATGAGTTTGCGATCTCAGATTACACTGAGCAGTAGGCATGGTTTTGTTTTCCTCAGGAGGAACCAATGGCGGCGGATCTACGTCTGTGGAAAGAAGCAGTTCTCCACCTCCGTGACAGCACAAGGACGTTGCCCATAGACTGGGCAGGCATTGATGGCCTCCACACCTCCCTTGCAAATGGTTCACGAATGCAACAGCATCACATCTCTTTCGGAGGGGTGAGGTGGGGGTACATGATACCTTTGTTAGACAAGCAGGATGAGGGACTTGACATGGGGCAAGATATGATTGGGCCTCATCAGATGTTGGGGTTCATACTGGGATGCATTATGCCAGCGTAACAATGTTTTCAGCTACAGGGGCAAGATTACACTCAATGACCCCCTTCCTGGCCCTAGCGGTCAACCCCGTGATGTCTGGACAGATTGCATGATAATGGAGATAGCCTGTGGGAAAACATCTCTGTCGATGGGGATGGGGAGTGGGTGAGGGAAGGGATTGTGACAGGATCACTGTGTAATGCACACAATGGATCATAAATGGCACATAGGTCATCGTCAATGTGCTCAATGGGAGTGGTTATTTACTGCCGAATAACCCGCCAGTGGCTGAAGATGTTGGTAACCAAGGCATCTGATGCCGCCGAGAACTATTGTGGCAAACTCCTTGGCGCTGTGTGCATGATGCTGTTCCTGCAGACTGCATCTAAGGGTGTGGCACAGGGCGTATATTCAGCAAACCTGTCCTGTGATAACAAGGGGGTGATTTCCCATGGCAGCAGCACACTTTTGACACTACCAGAGAATCAATGACAAGCAGATCTGGTCCAGCTGGTGAAGTATCTGGTCAGCACAAGCCCTGTCAAGGTGGCTTAGGAGTGGGTGGAGGGCCACTTGGTAGAACACAAGGGTTGGGACAACTGCACACTGCCCAAACTACTAAAAAAAGCCAATAAGCTAGCCAAGAGGTCTCTAGTTTCATGGTTGGGGGAAGAATCCGTGTACTAGCGCAATTTTTCCTTCGAGTCAGTACTCCTGAAAATCTCGGGGGTCAGGGTGAAAGGGTTGATTCGCCATGCCCTGGAGGCAGATTGTGGCTTTTGTGCGGCACAGGAGCTGTATGACACAAGAGGAATAATCCTGTGGGATGACTTCCATCTAGTGTGGTGGGACGGCCTTGGAACCATGACATTGGGCTACCTGAAGATGTTCCGAGTATGGCTGATGAAGAATGTGTCAGAATTCTGCGGAAATAACGTGCAGCTGTATCACTGGAGCAGAGGAGAATGCTCCCCAAAATGCAGGTTGTGTGGAGACAAAGACAAGTACACTATGCACATTTGCAGGTGCAGAGATCCAGGTTGTAATGAGATGTTTCAAATATCCATGAGGGAGGTACAAACATGGCTCCGGGAGTCACTAAATGAATCAACAGTCGATGCCATGGTTTGGGGGTTCTAGTTAGGCAGAAGGGAAATCACGATGGTAAACTGCCTAAATGGAGAAAACCTGGACCTGATCGCTGTATCAGAAGTTACCGACCAATTAGGTTGGGACGTTTTATTGAAGGTCGCCTCTCAAAACTGTGGATCAAGTTGGCCGCACCGCTACTGGATCAAGGTCAGCAGTATCCTCAGCTACTACAAGCATGGGGACACAAATTCATTATGAAGCTCCATAACATGGTACACAAGCAGTGGGTCTACCATAACATCTTTATCCACTTTAAGGGTGCAGATGGTCTTATGATCCCACAGCACTGTGAGATTCTTGCACAGGTGGAGGACTATGCTTCGATGGACCCAGAAACGCTACTGCCAAGGCACCGGTTCCTGTTCAAGACAGACTTGAAGAGTTAGGGAGGGGGCCAACTGCTCACCATCTAGTATGGCTAACTGACATAAAGTCTGCAAGGGCATCAGCAGCTCTTGCCACTGAAAGCCTCTTGACTCCTCAGGCAGTAGATCATTTTTCCCAAGGGGGACAAGAAGATTCCAGGGGATAATAACACCAAGACGGGGGACAGACCGTGAAACCAAGTGCATATTACTTGGTGTAGTTAGAGATTACCCAAGGTGCAAGTGGGGACATTTTCTGCTATGCCACCACAAACATAATGTAGCCGCTGGATACAGCAGATCAGAGCAGCAAACCAACAGCGGCGACTCACGGAACATCTCCGAGAAGTGGAGGCGGAGCGTATTCAAGCAGGGTTTCCTCGCCAAAGTACCTGCCTGCTGTTTCAAGACCAAGGCATCTGGTTCTGGATTTTTGGCAAAGAAGGGTATGCGCAACAGTATGATTGGTTTGAGGAGAGGGAGTTTTCTCAGCCTGGGTGGTGACAGAATCGGGGTCAACTGAACAACCGGGATGGGTCTGTGACCAGCGGCACGGACGGGATTGTGAGGAACAAAAACAACAAAGGGGAAATCACCAACCACCAACAGAGGGAACCAACAGCAGGGGATGTGGGAAACACGACCAATGTATTCAGCAATACTGTCTGAGATGGCAGGGGGCTCTACCGACACCTGACTATGACCAATGCAACAAACAACAAAACGGATTCCGGAAGTGCAACCAATGGAGATTCCGACAACTCCATATGCTCACCCAGTGACAAATTACCCAAATTGTGGGACAATAGCATTCCCTCATGTAATCTTCCCAATGGATAAGGAATTTGAGTCTCTTGGGGCTGGGATCATTGTCCTGCTGGAGGGCTAGCTCTTTACCCAGCCTACTTTGGCTGGTATGTGGCCTTAGGGTTGGGGTGTTGACAACTCTGTTGACACGTTGCTCCGTGCGGCTGCTCTCACCTCAAGAATGCATGGCCGGATAAGTAAGACAAAAGCTATGTCTGCCCCTCAATCTCTACCCTGGCAGTGGGTCACTCCATTGTCCTAATTTGTTACTAATTTCTACAAAAACTGGGGTGATTTAATAAGTAATTGTTAAACGTTGCCATTTACATGGATATTGCTTTTCCATGTCTCATCAGGGCATGCCACCACTTCCGTGATTTGTATGATAAATCCCAAGGCAACAGCATCTGATCAATTTTGTCAATGGCACTGTAGGTTTTCAAGTACGTCTCTTGTACTTCATTCAATTTAATGCCCCATCATCTCTTCTGATCTCCTCTCCCTTTGTTGCACTCCCTAACATACAACCCAACCTCGGACAAAGCATTTACAGAAGATATGTTTGTGCCACCCATCAATTGGAACAATACATGAGTCAGAACGTATCCTTTACACCTCTGATTCTCTGGAACCCTTTATACTGCAATTATTGGTTGTTCAAAACATGCCACCTTGGACCTTAGGTTGACTGCCTTACCCTTCAAGTTGTGGAAGTGGTGCCCTGGAACATCTTTGGGCAATCTATCACATCTGCATGTCATCATTGCTTTCCACCCTCTTTCCCCAATATACTTCAAATGTCATCCCCACTAAAGTAATTGTCCATTGCTAAATGAACCTTCTCTTTGAATATTTGCCTTCTCTGATCATTTTCAGGCTTGGCTGCACCAATAACTAGAGGAACTATCATTTGAGTAATCTGACAATCTCAGCTGGACCGGTGGCAGTGAAAGGTTTGGTAACTGGAAAAATTGTGATGCGGTGTTCATGCATAAAGATATCTCCTCCTTGAATCAAGCAGGTGGACATATTGCCCCCCCTTGTCATATTTCTTACCCATAAGTCTGCTATGGACATCTACATAGCTGGCATTTGCCCAAGTTGTTTCATCACCAGTTACATCAATTCCTCCAGATAGAATAATCTGGTTGATGTTTTGTGTCATGACATCCCATATCAGTCTATATTTTTGTGTATGATAAAAGTTGAGCTCACCTTTCTTCATTTCAAATCAGTACTGATTCTGTTTTAGACATGACTTGATATCAATCCACCTCAGATAGCTCATTGCCTCAGCTATATGTCTGTCATAGGTGTTAGTTTGATTCATAATCCAGCAGTTATGGATATCATTGTTTAGATTCTGGCAAACTATACCATCCCAGACAAGCAAATCAGCGGCATTTGTCTGACCAAACTTGTGACCATGCATTCCACTCCTATGGTTTACCCCATTAGCATAATGGTTTGTGTTTTCTGCTACACCCTCATAATATCCCATCCTTGGATCATTTCTTATACCTGAAAATTCTGGATCAACAATTGGCACAAGGAGCTAATAGAAGAAGAGGGCATCACATTCTAACATCCTATCACGATTCAGTTCCAACTTTATTAAGTAATTCCTATCCAGCTTCATGCTTTGTTGGTCATCAGGAAATAGGTTGTCATGTGAAGCTCTAATTCTATGGTTCTCTCTGGTCAGGTCTGTAAGCTTCCAGCCATTGTGAAAAAACTCATATCCTTCAATATCTCATTTGTTGGTTTTGGGGTTGACTGGAATGGGAGCTGCACCAGATGGCATCATATGATATAAATACTGACCGCCCTTCTTGTCAAACACTGGATGAAAAGTAAACTGACTCCATTTTCCCTGATTGTCTATTTCATCAAACAATAGTTCTCCCTTTGCCAATTTCATATCAGGGGCTTTGTAATCCTTTGGAGGACATGGAGATAACCACCCCCAAGGTGCACCATGAAGTGAAGTAGAATCATCCACAGTGCCTATTCCTTCCAATAGATGAGGAGTGGCATTTACCTCTACCACCAAAACATCATCCTCAATTTCTTCATAAGCATTCAATTCTCTCATGTATGGTCTCATTCATTGTTGAGATAAACCCCTCAACAAAGTCATATCCCTCACCTTCTCCATCAGACATACCCTTATTGCCCGAATCATTGTCATCCTCCATGTATAGATGCATCACTAGATCATCATTGAGTTTTCTTTAAATCATGTTGCATTCCTCTGGCGGTGGGCAAGGATTGTCCAAGAAATCCATATTAATCAAATAACTGGTGTCATCCAAGGTTTCTGTGAGTGTCATTGGACTAAGAGAGACTGTATCATCAACTGTGGTCAAAACCTTGGCTGCTTTTTTGTTTTTTGGTTTTATCATTCCAAATTTGTGTGCGTGCTTTTTTTGTCACCGGTGTATTCTTCTGTGCCTGTCTTCCCTTATTCTTCCTCTGGAAAGTTCTGCACTTCCCTTCTTTCCAAGAACCACATCCACATCATGTTCTAGACTGCAATAGTTAAGCATGGCACTTCACATATTGCCATACATCGGGAATTGGTGGGAGCATAGGAACAATTACGTCATGTGAACTATTTAATGGAGGAAGAATCAGTATAAAGCTTCACTCTGCTGCTAGATCATCAGCCACAACTGGAGGTAATATGTCTGATTCCAGATCGATTACAGACAACTTTGGTCCACCTTCATTGGTATTTGATGGATTGTTCACAAAGAAATCTACACCAGAATCCGATGTTCTCTCATTGTGAAGTTTTGTTGGTTCTTTGCATGAAACCTTGTTTGGTGTAACTGGTTCTGTAGTACCCTCCACCAAAACCTTCTAGGCTATATTTACTGTAGTACCCTCACCCACAACGTTGGATACACTTGGTTCTGTCGTACCATCACCGGAAATGTTGAATGTATTATTCAACTCAGCCAATAGATCTACCTCACTGTTTTTGTCCTCTTCCAACGATTCATATCCACTACTAAGCACGGATATCATTCCTTCTTTATCAATACTTGCCAAAGAATGGATTGCATTTTCAGTGAAACCGGCATCACTCTTTAATTCAATGGCTTTGTTACTTATATTGTAGGTGTAACTGCTTGACAACCACACCTTAGCTCATCAAATAATCATACTTGGTGGTTATCCTTCTCATCAACAGTCTGGATAAATTGATACATGCACAGGGCCAGGTCAATGGTACTGAGGGGGGTATTCATTACACTTTAGGCCTTTTTGCATCTGGTAAAGAACCATCGCACTTGCAACTCTCATTGCTATTGTGCCCTGATGTGATGGACTCTTTCACATCCTTATAATCTTCTGATTCAGAATTTTCTGATTCAGCACCAGAAGCATATCTTGTGTACCAATACATTTCATGTCATCTGCAGTATCCTCCATTTTTCATGACATTATCCTTCATTTTGGTAGAATCAATGCCTTTTGTTTCATAATATTTTTCCATCCATTGAATATAACACTATGCACGTTAAGGTCACATCCCGAAAATATACAAGTGACTGGATTGGTTACAACCAGTTCATTGCACAGGCTACCCACACTGTACCAATTGCAGCATCTTATATATTGCTCATGACCAGCGTCATCAGAAATCTCCTCGGAATCTTCATCTACTCCACCAGATGTACTTAATGACTCATCATCAGACCAGGGTAAAAGCTTTATTTCTTGTTTCTCAATGGATCCAAGGTTCACAACTATTGTAGCAGCAACACCAGTGTTGGCAAGATCCTTGTGCCAAGTCTGAAACCCCACTGCCAGCCTTCATCTTATGCAGTAACCATACCATCTTTACCTTTAAGAAGACATACTTCCTCTCCAATTTATCAATAAGGCTGTTCATGAGAGGTACTTTGGAAAAGTCACAAGAATCAATCTTTCTGTTGCAACTTGGATCCACTAGCTCACATTTATATTTTGGTGTGGGCGGAAAGATTTCGGCAGAGTAATTCTTATTCCATCTGAGTAGTAAATCTTGGCTCAATTCCCGTACGATGGATTCATCAAACTTGTCTGTCTCAATTGGGAAATCACCATCAACACCCTCCCACAGTAAATGAGGAATAGCAGGAGAATCAGTCTGGATACAAAAC
The DNA here is from genome assembly GCA_036939975.1 of Cyclostephanos tholiformis. Lineage (NCBI taxonomy): Eukaryota > Bacillariophyta > Thalassiosirophyceae > Thalassiosirales > Thalassiosiraceae > Cyclostephanos > Cyclostephanos tholiformis. The sequence continues at coordinate 1,436 of JALLPB010000541.1, read as the reverse complement.
ATTTGTGCAGTGATGAACACTTTGTTCAAACTGGCATTATAGTATCTATGATGCCGCATGTTTTTTGGCAGGAAAGTGACATATTCCCCAAGTGAATTAAGAGGCACATATCGGATGGGATGTTCACACTCTTTGGTTCTTATGAAACACATATCGATGCATTTAGGGCAGAATGCAATTCCATTCTCATGATTATTTGGAAAATCACAATCTGATGTGGACATATCTGTGGTTGCATCATCCATGCTACCAGCTCTTGGCAATTCCATTGGGGGTAATGCAGCCTCTCCATCAGTTGTTGCAAAGTTATCATCCAAGTTGACTGATAAATGTTGTATTGTTGGAGGAGTACTAGAGGCTACTGCTGCCAATGTGGAAGGAGGTTTGGCATGCTTTGCTTGTCCACTCGTATTCCTTGTCAATGGCATTGCAACTTGGCTACATACTGTTTGATAAGCTGGAGATGCTGCTGTGATTGGAGGTGTGGTATCCCTCAAAAGATTGTCTTTAGTAGAAGCATCCTTTTTTCGTTGCAAGATTCAATGGCTCCTGGTTTCGAGCTAAATCGTCTCGCTAAAGCAGTCGAATCGCCACAATTCCTTATTGGTAAAACCAAACTGATCATCCTTGAGATCAATAAGGTGTGTCGCAATTGGATTGACATATGCTCTGATGATTTTTTTATCGGCAAAACATTCATTATGAAAGGAGAGCAAATTGGCAAACTCATGCATTTAGGTGTGATATTGAAACTTTTTTGATGTAGCTCTGTGCCAAATTGCTACGTCTATCATTTGGTTGACACAGTGCATGTAGAACCATTCCAGATTATCAGAGAATGGGCTCTGCTTGGACATTATTATTGAGGTTGGAGCAGGGTGTGTGGCAATTATGCCAGAAATTGTTTTTATTTGTGGTGATCCTTGGTTGTGTTGTGTGGTTGTGTGAGTTTGTGGTCATCTTCCGCCTATTTTTGGATGCACCACGACACCATCAAACTGTAAACCATCCTTTGCAGTGATTATGGAAGCAACAATCATCACAAGATATGGTTAGGTTGTTCATACCATAAGCAATCTATTTGTACCTTTTGGTTGTTGTAAAATGAACTCGGAAAAAGGAGAGATAGTAACTCTATGAGGACTGCCAGCGGAGATCGAATGGTTAGTGGTCGAAACTTGGACCCAATGCCAGGGAATAGTTACTTGCCCCATGGGGATTGAGTGTTAATACTAATGAGGCTCTACAAAATGAAATTGTAGGTAGTACCTTGAAAAAAGGCTCTGCCCAGACTAAACGATACTGTACGTTTGACCTCAATTGGCAACTTGGTTTCTAAATATCAAGATTTTTGCTTCCCTCCCACAGATGCTATTGTTGGGCAGGTCAAAAAAATAGGAAGTCCCACTTGGGGCATGGTTTGGTGATCATTTCTG
>JALLPB010000539.1:0-14841 GCA_036939975.1 Cyclostephanos tholiformis | reverse complement strand
CGTGTCCTTCTTTGTCAGCGGCTTACTCCCTGCAATGGGGGGGTATGCCGCAACGCTGTCCAATGATGGCTACACCATCAGGTGGAGCCGCCCAGTTGACGGCTTCCTCTTCTCGATGGAGCATCTTTGCTCCATCATGGGAATGAAGTACTCGGACTCTCACGTCCAAGTATGATTCTATGACAAGGTCACGCAAGCAATCTCGTGCAACAAGATCGAAGCGGATGTTAATTGACTCTTCTTGGGGAAACCCCAGGAGATCCATCTGAAGAAGCAGTGCACCGGCACCATCAAGACGACGGCAATGCCGTACCAGGCACCGCCTCCCATCACACCCATCACCGACAAGCATGGGCCAGGCACCACCAATACTATACAATCATCCAAGTCAAGGCCCAGCTGGCGGAACAGAGGAAGACAGCAATGAAGAAGGCCACCAAGACCCATCTGCTTGAGATTTATGAAATCGTGAGCACCCAGGGAACCACCCCAAGCCCCAGCATGCATCGTGGCAAGAAGCGTGACTTCGGCGGAAGCCACCGCCAGAAGGAGCAGGCAAGCAGCAGAGTGAGCAAGGAGAACCAGACGGAGGATAGCAACTCTTCAGATGATTCTGAGGAGTATTAGCAAAAATTTTATATAGGTAGTTCATAATTTACACATTAGTAACATACTATTCAATGTGTAACAAAATAGTGTAACATAATTTAGCCTTGTGGCTCAGCCAACTTTAAGGGGCTTCCCCCTCAATTCCCTCAACCTCAATGTCTTCAATCTTGAACCAGTTAATAAGGTGGGAGGCTAACTTTGTTGATCGAGCAAATGCCCCAACAAAGAGTTTGCATGTAGACTTCACGATCGAGGACAACAATGAGGAGGACGATGGAGATAATGATCCGTCCAATGAAAAAGCGAAAAGTGAATGTGGAGACAAAGAATTTGAATTGGATTTTGACAGTGATGATGAAGACAAAGATGAGTAAAAAAAGATAATGTTAGGATTAGCAATGGAAATTTCAACACTGCAATATTACCAGATAAGAATAGATCAAATTAACGAACTTACAAATATTTCAAAACATGAATAATATGATCAGGCACAATTGATTCTTACTGTTTTTCTGTCATTTAATAAAAACGAACAAATATTTCAGAACATGAATAATATGATCAGGCATAATTGATTGTTACTGTTTTTCTGTGATTCAATAAAACATAAAAAACAGAGAAAAACATATTTCTGAATATGAATAATTTGGACAAACTAAATAAATTACAACTGTTTCTTGGTCAAATTAGCAACATGTACATTTTTTTGATGGAAATCAACCTCGCAGAAGCCATCTGCTGATCTCAGAACAATGCAACAAAGCTCAGCATTCAGCAACAAAAAACAATGAGGATTTCTGCAAAGACACCCCTGTTATCTTTTGATATGACAAGAGCAAGGTATGTTTTTTTGTTTTGTTTTGTTTTGTTTTGTTGGCATGATATCTAACCACATGCTGCTTTATCACATCTTTTGTTTGATATTTCTCAGGTTGCTGATTTCGATTGTCTCTTACGCGAATGCAAGGGGATGGTCATGGGTATCTTTGCCATCAATGATTTGCGGAGGCAGAAGGCGGTGTTCAATGCCATGTTTGACAAGAGCATGTCTGATTTCAAGAGCAGGAGCAGAAAGAAGCCTCGGCGCACCAGGCTCCCCCAGCAAAAGTATGCCTGCTGCTGCCCCACAATGCATATGTATTGTGGGGATGTCCTGTCATCAACTTGCAATGACTACAAGAAGCATGGCGAGGCCATCCCCAACTGCAGGTCCTGCAAGTGTCAATGCCAGACCGGCATATTTTTGGAGAAGAACATCCAAGCCATGGCCAACAAGAAGCTATGCCTGCATGAGCTGAAGGCCCACAAGTACATCCCAAACATGGATCAGTGCTCGATGAAGAACTTGGGGACAATGATTGCTAGCTCTGTTTCTGAAGGTTTTAAGCTTCTGTTGAGCTTGATCTGCTGCATCTGGACATTTGTTGTGAATGCAGATGCCAAGCCAGGAAGAGCTGCACTCCCTCCAGCAGCATTTTCCTCTCTCCATGAAGCTTCAGGGAACAGGGGGGGATGTTTGGGAGTTCTAAATGCAAATTTGAGGAAGAAGGGGAAGAGACATTATCAAAACAGCCTCATGTGAGTGTTTGTTTATTTTTTGCATGCCGATTACATTACTAACCACTATCATCTCATTTAAATCATTATTGATTTTTCTAGGAAGGATGACAATGAGGATGAGGAGGAAAATGATGAGTATAACAGCCGCAAGTTGCCCTTGAAGCCATCCCTCAAGAGGAAGCAGGCAAACCCAACCACAAGCCGCAATTAATTTAATGCATGCACTGTGCATCAAGTCTCTGGCTTTATGGTCAATGGCTCACCTGCAACCCAACAAGCAGCATGGGCTGTGCTGAATAACCTCAGCAGCAGCTCAAAGAACGTCTCTCAGACACTTGTTCAGAGTGCCATTGACCATGGCAGCATCTCCAAGGGCATGTCCCAAGAGGTTGGAAAGACTTCACTTCAGGCAGAGAAGTTGCATGCTCATGTGTAATGGCTGATTACTATTTATTTCATATTATTGAATTAGTATTTTTGTAATGAATTACTTATAACATTCTAGTTATTTTTATTCAAATATTTCATTAATTCTAAATGTAGCCACAATGTAGAAATGTTTCATCCATAGAATGGATGTCTTCATTGATGATTTGCTTGATGATTCTTTTCATCATCTCTAAATCCTTGACCTCTGACCAGTGTTTGACAAGATTTATGCAAACCTGGTTGATTGCATATTCCACCGGCCCATCCTGCAGACAGTATGGTGGACGGCAAACAACGTGGTGCCCATGGTCCCTCATGGCCTTACATCTCTGGTGCATGATGCAACGTTAGATTGTCGTGTATGAGAGTCCAGCAAAGAGCCGGATTCTTGATTGCATTGTAAGTGTTGAGCACGTGCTACACATATACATGATAGGCCTCAGCAGATGTCCCGGGTTCAGTGGTAACTCATTTCCAAACATGAGGATTACTCACCAAGCCAATTTCTCCAGCTGGAATTGCTGGGTTACCAGTCTCCACAGCCAATATGATTGATAGTTTGAACATCCAATGAGGGAAGGTAGTATACCAATGTTGGGTGAAAGGGTGACATCTCCTGGCAATCAGCGGCAGCAGGGGAGGGCATCAAAGCCAGTGGAAGCAGTGACTATGGAGAACTTTTGTGATTTTTGGACCAACGGCAGGTAATTCCTAGCCCTAAGCTAGCCTTAGCTAACCCTTAGTTAACCCTTAGATAGGTCCTGACATCAATTGTTATAAGTGAGATAGTAGTATTGGGGTGCCATATGCAACCCAAGTTATTGGGGCAAAAAAATATTTCCATTCTGGCCCACCAAGGGCTTCGATCCCTGGGCATCAAACTTGCTACCACTGTAGCCTCCATAGCCTACTTACCTTCCTACCACTCCACCATGAACTTACCTGGCTTTTTCTATCTAGAAACCTTAAGTTTTTTTCTAACTTTTCTTCGATGGATGACGGCCAGAAATGCAGTGGCAGATAATAAGAAATGATTTGCAGGTGGTACCTTGCCTACAGTTGCAATTATTTGTCAAGGGATTTCTTTCCATTGTTGGTCAAACAAAACCATATGGGTTAATCACAACAATTTAGAGTTATTTTTTAAATACAAAAAACTATGTGATACGTGAGTACATGGCATAGTGGCAGAATGTAGGATGGGTATGGCAGGCTATGGTGGTCGCAGGTCGCAGGTTCAAATCCTGTACGTTCAAACCAGGCATGTGTGGCCCAGTGGCCACAAGCATTTCTTTTTTGCCCTGATAGTTAGGGTTTTAAACCAAGCATTCATGGCCCAGTGGCTACAAGTGTATCTCTTTTTGCCCCAATAATTAGGGTTTCATGCATCGCCCCGATAGTTAGGGTTGCACATATCTGCCCCAATGATTAGGGTTGCATGTGGTTGGAGGGTTGGGTTGTTGGTCTAAAAACCCTATTTTTTTATGGATGACAGACAGAAATACCTTGACAAATAATAAGAATCTGGTAGACTGAATTCAGTCTCTTGTGTGGAAAAAGGACCGATAAAATTAATACATCTGCTTGTTGGTCAGGGTCGATATAGGGACCCTAAGTCCAGCACCTTACATATACTAATAGCTGTCCTGAGCCCTTTCTTAGCTTGTGATTGTGAAAAAAGTAGGGCTTCTGCCATGATGAGAGGAATCACGGATGTAAAGAAATATTGAAATGAAAATTATGAGCTATTTTAACTGATCTAAAATGAGGTTCAACCATAGACAAGGAGCGTGCACTCTCATAGGATTCTAAGTGCTCTCATATGTGTTAATACTTGATCGGGGTATTAGTGTGACCACGAGTGGTTACATCTCAAACCCGACTAAAAGATCTAAATTTTGTATGAGACTCTACACACGTGATTTGGAGAGAAATTGATTTTATAAATGATTCCCTATCATAAGAACTCATACGTTTGCACTGATTCCTAAAAGATATTGTGATCTTTCCTAAGAAGGTTACCTTGCCAAACCATTCCATGTAAGAATTTATGGTATTAAGTGATATGCATCATCATTTCTCACCTTTGGATCCTGTGGCTTGCAGCCTTTGAGATCCATCTGGGGGGACTGTCAGTCACCTGCATACATCAGCGATTGGCTATTTAGCAAATCGCGACATTTAGCGAGATAGTTTCCCACCAATATACCATGGCCTATGACAATAAACCCACCCCATCATAATGGTGCCCATCATTTCATTGTCATTGCATCTTCATCGCTCATTGTCATCATTGCGATGCACATTAATGGTCATATAAATAGTAATAAATATTATTTGTTCTAGTTCTAATGATGCAGACCCAATGCATATTATGTTAGTTGACTGTTGTATCCTTTCTTGCTGGGAGTGTGACTCCACAGCAGTCGTATGATGATGCCTTTTGCCATGGTTGATTTATTCAATTGCATTTTACCACCAACATGGATAATATTATGGTCTTACAACATCATGATGTCATCGGTGGTCAGAGGTGATGACGCATTGGGGAGACCTCGGTGGAGTCACACCTGAGTTAAAAATCTCAAGGGAATGTATTTTTTTACATGTGGGAGGGATTTCAGAATTACATTTACCGGGATTTCGCGGAGTATCAGGACGGAATTTTGGATGAGAAAGAATGGAGAAAAAATTCCAACGTAGAATTCGGATGGTATTTTTTTATCTTTGGCGAAAGCAGAAGAGAACGAACAACAACCCCAGCCCAAACTGCTTCATGTGCACCGTCCCAATGACTTGAGAGCAGGTTTATCACAGTGCGCGTAGGTAATTCGCCTTTCCAGGATCATGGTCTCCCCCCCGCGAAAGCATTGAATATTTGAATTAAATTTTGTTCCTTTCATGGCCAAACAAACATACCGCCAGCAGGATAGGTACGATGATAATAATATGTGATGTCTGCTATTTTTCCACGCCTTGCTACATTGTGGCAGGCTTGTCCGTCATAAGATGGCTGGAATACGTTGTCCGATTTGTTATTAAGTCAGTGCGATAGTGGCGTCTTTTTCAGTGTGATAGGGCATGTTTCTTCCGTCGGGCTCTGACTTCCCTGAAAGAATCAGACCCGTTTATTGAGCACTCCAAATTTATTTGGAGCGACGACCCTTTCGGTCAGATGGAGGGATGAGAGTGACGGCATTGATTTTCTCATTAGAGACCTACAAATATACATCATCTTTGCTCATTTTTTCGAGCCAACAAACTGCTCATCAGTTCTATCCGTCTTTCGTTCTGGCTTTTTGTCTCTCCTTACTTGCGACTCCTAACATATTCTTTAGCAATCATCGAATTGAGGAACGAATAGTGTAGTCCTCGGGAGGAAGGATCGAATAGGCCCAATTTGGACATCCCGATGCCAGCCATGGAAGGAGGAGACGAAGAAGGACTGCAAGAGGAAAAACCTTCAAGTGGCGTCGCATCGTATTCAAGCATACTTCCTTCAATGCCGTCGGGAGATGACGACAATCAAGATAAACCAACACATGTTGCTCCCCTTGCTGTCAGTCATCATCACTCTTCAGTGCCGGGAGAATCAGCTTACGAAGAAACGCCTGGCTATGCACCACCTCACGGATCAAGCGCGGGACATTTTCTCCCGCCGAGCTTCCCCGCGGGGCAGAGCTTCCCTGCGGGGCACCCTGCGTATTCAGCGTTGCCACTATTTGATGCTTCATCGAGAACTGGTATGCCAAGCTCAGGGAGTATCCTCCCATCGAGCTCACCAATTGGGCACCCTGCATATTCACCTCTGACAACCACGTCAGCGGCATATTCAACGTTGCCACCATTTGATGCTTCGTCACCTACATCTATGCCAAGCGCAGGTAGAATCCTCCCTTTGAGCTCACCAGTTGGGCACTCTGCATATTCACCACCTCCCACAACGGGACCAGGGACTTATGCAACGTTGCCACCATTCTCACGTTTCGATGCTTCCACAGCAACCATGCCAGGAGAGCCGTCATTTCCTGGATATGGTTCGTATCAATTGCCAGCATACAGTTATGGCTCTGGTGGCCAAGGCTATTCATATGAAACAAACTCATCAATGCTACATGCTTCATATGGTGGCATTGCTGGTTATCAACCTGGTTATGCACCTCCTCAAGCTCCGTCTGGAGTTGGCTATGCAGGGATGGGGTCGTATTCGGCGTATGGTGCTCAAGGTTACTCGCACCTTGATGGGGGCGAATATCACCAGCAGTATAAGGGTCAATCTACACATCATGAAGCCTACGGAGCACCAAGGAGAGGGCGAGGTCATCAAATTGGACCACACAGGAGTTTTGCTAAAAATCCAGGGAGGCCTATCGTCAATAGTGACAATAGAGAACATCCTGGGGGGGTGACATTGTTCGTATTTTATATCCCAAACGACATGACCAATCAAGACTTATACGAACTATTTAAGGTTCACGGAAATATTCTTAGTGTGAGTATTAAGACTGAAGATGACACCGGAAGAGGAAAGGGCTTCGGTTTTGTCAGCTTCGAATCTGCCGAGTCAGCAGCTTCAGCGATACAACATCTCAACGGCTTCCACGTAAGTCAAGAGCTCCCCGTAATTTGTTTGCACATTCATATTCTCATACCAATTTCACAATCCCTCTTCTCAGATACATGGGAAACGATTGAAGGTGGATTACAAAAAACCGAAAAGAGAGGAGAAACATTATAAATCGCATTCAGGTCCCCCGCCCAATCAAGACTTTAACACACCATATCAACCTCGTCCCCTCAATTATCACCACCCTCCTGAGTCCGATTTCATGCCTATTCAGGAGCATTTTGAGGGAGAATACTCCAAACTGAAACTCTTAGCTCAAGGCTCCGTTCCTATGCAAGAGGTTCGGCTCCCACAATCGAGAGAATATGGCGTTCACAAACCTGTCCTTCCACCATTCGATCAGTTAAGAGGTGCAAGCGATGTTGATAGCTATGAAAGCGACGAGAGAAATATGGCGCCATCACCAGAGTCTTTTGCTGACCTGGCAGACATTGGAACGGCTCTTCCTGACACTGAGAATTAATCAGTACGAGCAATGTTACCCCCCATTCACGACAACAGTCAAATAGAGAGCAGTGTGAGAATTTGGTTGTAAGCTACGATATTATTCTATGCTTTATCTGAGCGTTGTTGCATTTGCCTAGAGGTAGGTGTTAAGTACACAAATCTTACATATAATCCTCTTCATCCATTAATCAATTTTGAGCCAATTCATTTCATAAATCATCTAATTAATAACTATCCTTCGTCGGAATGAGATAGTCAGAAAGTAGGACTTCTGTAAAATAATAATATTAGTCACTTCGTCACCTAAGAGTAGCATGGTTTTGCTGTAGTGACAGGATGCAATATCACATTATGTGAAGATGCTCCCTGTTCACATCGTGTTGTATTAAATCATAACCTAGTCCTCAATTCTCAATGGCAGCATTCTAGTATCACCCCATGATCAGTAGGACAGCAATTTCCAACCAATTCTAGCTTTGCACAGTTTTTATTCATCTTACACGCAGCATCAGATATGTCTGATTCTGGAATCCAGGAATCGTCTTGCTTGACACTGCTATCTTCGACTTTGGGCGGCCCGTACAAGTGGCTGAATCTGCGAAATTGACGGTAGTCAGATCGGTGTGAATAGATAACGAAATAGTGACAAGAATTCGACCGATACCACCCCCGATCGAATGCGGCAACCCACTAACGGATGAGCCCCCAGGCTAACACAGCAACGAGACAATAAGCGTAGCATTGACAGACACCATAGCCCGTTATGCCAAGAAATTCGCAACCCGATGAACAAACTCACCCATGAGACATGCCATAGCCGAAGCCACTCATGATCAACAGGGCTATGACGATGGGAACCGCCGCTCGGAAGAATCGATTCAACGTGAAACCACCCTCGTTAAGATAGTATGTATTTCTCTCGTCGAACTCCTCGTTACCTCCAGGCGGAACGTCAATGGCGCCATAGCCGGGCTGCGTATTCCTGTCGACCATCGCCGGTGGTGTGGTGAGTGGTGATAGTTGATTGCTTCGGTATCTTATTTATTATGGGATAATTATGATGCGTACATACGATTTTATTGTACGATACGTCGTTTTCGCGTAACACCTCTCTCCCGAATTCAGCACCGGGGCGGGGCGGGGGGCACCTACCTAGCTCAACAACGCCAACTGAATTACCCCCACTTCTTCTTCTCAACTGTCTCGCATTTACCCCAGAAAACGCCCGGTTCGACGCGGTTGGAGTTGCAGCTAGTCGTTACCCCTCGTCAATTTAGTTTGGCTGTTAAAATGACGGTCCATGCAATTCACATCTTCGACAGGAAGGGGAAGACTTTGTTTACGAAACGATATACCACCACAAAGCAACAACTGATGCAAGATGCAGAGCAAGTGTCGGAACAGCGAAAATTAATCTTCGGAATGTTATTCAGTCTGCGGGAATTGGTTGGCAGCCTCACCCCCGAGGGGGAGTCGCCAGGTAAAATTATTATCACCTAAATGATTTTTTTCTTCGTGCAATCAATCCTCATTATATCATCACCATCTCGTGGAATTGCCAGCACTTCATTCGGTCAAGACGGGAGCCGGGACGCTGCATTGCTACGAAACCATATCCGGTCTTCGAATAGCATTGTATACAAACAACAACCCCGTCATGAACACCTTACCAGGAGGCGCACGTGCTGCGGGCGGGGAAATCAATTCCAAAACCTCTTTTCAGACGGCTTTGAAGCATATATATTCGGAAATCTGGGTGGAATGCGTCGTGAGGTCGCCGTTGTATCGACCAGAGGACATCCAAGTTGACCCTCCGGAGGGTAGAGTCAAATTTCCTGGGCGATTTGATATCAAATGTACAAACTTTGAATTGAAACTCGATGAATATCTCAAATCTATGCCTTGGTTCCTCTGAATTCTTAGATGGTTCTTCTGAAAAGTTGTATCACTTAATTTCTCACTGCTGTCCTCTTGGAGCATATTCAGAGAATGATTCCTACTGGGTAAGATAAGCTACCCTCTCATCTGTGCCCTGCTGGTTCCGATCAGACCAGATTATGAAAAGCTTTCAATTCTTAATAATGCTACTACTTAATTCTAAGACAACGTTCAAGCACCAACACCATAACCCCCCCCACCCGGCGTTTCAATAACAAGCCGCTCACCTAATTTGATTACCCCACTTCTTTTCGCCCCAATATTCAAAGCGATACCGCCCTCCCTGATAAGCAAGTTCCTGCCCGTCATTCCAGGCTCGCCACCCTCGAGACCGTACGGGCGAAGAGTCCTTCGTTCAGAGAGAATGCTCATCACCAAGGGGCGAAGAGGCTCGATCTCACGAATTACTCCATTTCCACCATTGTGCATACCTGCTCCACCGCTACCTGCACGCAAGCCGAAACGACGCAATAGTACGGGATACCTTCTCTCTAAAATCTCAGGATCAGTGATCCGAGTGTTAGTACAATGAGTGTGAACGCCACTACGTCCTTCCCATGTTGGTCCAGCCCCTGCCCCGCCCGCAATCGTTTCATAATATCCAAACCTGTGATAGAGAAGATAGAAAAGGAAAATAAGAATTAGATTTGTCAATCGCCTTCCATGACAATATATTATTCAGAGCAAATACCTGTCATCACCAAAGGTAAGGTTGTTCATGCACCCTTGGCTAGCAGCGCATGCCTTGAATGCTTTGAGCACAACATCCACAACACGCTGGCTAGTAAGTACATTCCCGCCCACAACGCCAACGTCTTCTGAGGGGTTCAAGAGTGAAAAGCGAGGAATCTTGAATTCGATCGGGGCCAGGCAGCCTTGATTCAATGGTATGTCTTGCCCAACCAGGCTTCTTAATGAATAAATGACTGCAGAATATGTCACCGCAGGCGGTGCGTTCAAATTCCCTAATATTTGAGGTCCGGTGCCTTCAAAATCAAAGCATGCATTTCCCGTTTTTGGGTCAATATCGATAGTAAGTTTGATGGGTGTGCCATCGTCAAGATAATCGATAGCACTCGCTCGGGCCCCGTGTGTAGCCGCGAAGCTTTTCAGCATCTGACGGACAGCCATTTCAGCGTTGTGTTGTATGAAGTGCATGTATGCCTGGACATTCTCTAGCCCATTTTCAATAACAAGACTCTGCAGTAAACGAATCCCGGAGTTATTTGCGGCCACTTGGGCTCTGAGATCACTCAAGTTGTCCTTGAGATTGCGTGTTCCACCAAATTTTTGATTAACCAGAATTGAGGTAATCCCCCCCTCTTGAAACCTTCCATTTTGAACAAGCTTGAACGCAATAATTCTGGCACCCTCTTCTTCCAAACTAGTGCTGTGTGGTGGCATGGATCCCGGAGTGATACCTCCGATGTCACCATGGTGTCCGCGGGAGGCTACGAAGAACAAAATTGTTCCTTCGTGAAATACAGGTGTGATTACAGTAATATCAGGGAGATGACTGCCACCGGCCAGCTGAGGGTGATTACTAACGAAAACATCTCCCTCCTTTATGCCCTCTCTTCCTTCGCTATTCCAGTACTCAACTTGGAACTTCACCGCCGACTGCATAGCGCCAAGGTGGACAGGAATGTGTGGTGCATTGGCTACGAGCCCTCCATCGCTTGTAAAAAGTGCGCACTGGCAATAGGAAAGAATGAAATCAATAAACGCCAGGAACAATATTAGTACTTTGATTGATTTTGACAATTTTCCTCACCGAGAAGTCAAGCCTTTCCTTGATGTTTACAGATATGGCAGTTCGAGCCAAAGTCCTACCCATCTGTTCTGCAATCCCCATGAATCGATGAGCATAAATGGATAATAAAACTGGATCCACTTTTATCTCATGAGCAGTTTTTGTGTCATCTTCATATTTTTTCCGTGCAACAGAAATATCAAGATCGCCATCTGCAGTCACCACTGCAGTGCAGCCGATTTCGAGGATTATTGTACTGATATTTTGGACAATAATTGCCGGGCCGTCAATTTCATGGCCTGGCTTCAAATCCTCAAAGTTATAGGTAGATACTGACGGAATGAACGGGTAGATGGTGGTGAGTAAATAATTCTGGCTAGTAGGTGGCAGCGGAACAGATAACATCAGTAACAAACTTACCGTTCTCCCATCCATTTTCAAAGTATGCACGAGTGCTTCCAGACGGAATAGGCGAGCCGATCAGCGGCACTGAATGCTGTGGCGGGAGAAGGGGACCCGGCACAAAGGCTCTTACGCGAAAGTCGTCAATCAATATATCACGTCCCTCCAATTCGAACCCGAACTCCCGGTGGTAATTGTCTACAAATGTTTTCGCGTATGGCAGTTTGGCGTCAGTGGTCTTCCTCTCTTTGATCATGATCGCGTTGTCAGTTCCTTGATAACGCATGTTCAAATATTTTTCGATTATTATTGATTCTTTGGAGTAACCCTGTTTCATGAGCGTCAAACGTGCCTTCACTGCCAGCTCTTCAAGTCGGGCCTCTCTCGTAGCTGCCGAAGGGTCCTGATTCTCGTCGAATCCTCCTATGCCAACTTTTACAATCGCATATGTCTCCTTCGCAGGCTCTTGTTCTTCCACTACGGCATCCGCCATTGACAACCCTGGCATTAAAGTGTGCGAAGCCGTTTCTTAGATCTAGGCACAGAATACATCAATTTTGGAAGAAGTCCCAAGAGTGTCATGATAATTCTCACCATACGCAGAAAGTATGCCACCGTAACGATGCACATATACCTTTGTTATTCCCAGACTCCGTGCCATGGCACATGCATGTTGTGGACCAGCACCCCCGAAGCATGCTAAGGCGTGTTTTGTTATGTCGAATCCGCGCTATCACGTTGCATGAGCTAGACGTAATACGAGATACGCTTACGGCCACAGAATAAAGAACGGCATACTCTCACCATTTGAGTCAGGTTCCTAATTGGCCGGCACATAGCCTCGTTGGCTACTTGTATGAACCCATATGCCATCTCCTCAATCGTTCCCTTAAAGTCAGGATTCTTCTCGGCAAGCTCCCGGAATGCTGCTCTAGCCCCATCCAGATCCAACGGTTCGTCCTCGTTGGGTCCAAAAATATTAGGGAAATGCTCTGGAATTACCCTACCCAGAACGACGTTTGCGTCCGTTACGGACAAGTATCCGTTCTTTCTATAGCAAACAGGTCCCGGATGCGCCTTACTCGATTCGGGCCCAACCACGAAGAGGCCATTCTGCAAGAATAGCCTCGATCCACCGCCCGCCGCGACAGTGTGAATGTCCAATTGCGGAGCTTGAATAGATACGCCCGCGGTCGTTGTCTCGAACACGTGCTCGAACGTTCCATCGTAACGCGAAACATCCGTCGAGGTTCCTCCCATATCGAATCCGATAATCGGTATCGGCTTGTTCAGGGCATTGCCCTCCTCGTCCAGAACCGGGCGATACGATGTTTTGGCATAGCCCACGACCCCTCCCGCCGGTCCACTGAGGATTGCCTGATGGCCTCCAAAATCATTCACGGGAGTCAGACCGCCATCCGACTTCATGAAGTCTAATCGAACGTTCGTCATGAGACCATCATCGAACCCCCTCGTGAAACCCGCTAAATATTTCGTGATTTTGGGAGTGAGATAGGCCGCGGCACAAGCCGTGTGACCTCGGGGGACCAACTTGACCATGCTCATGACCTCGTGTGACAGACTAATTTCGGAGAAACAGTTCATAGACTTTGCTATTTCACCCACGAGCTTTTCATGCTCGGGGTACACGTATGAATGAAGGAACACAACGGCGAGGGATTTAATACCCTTGTCGGCCAATGTCTGGAGGGATGCGCGTACGGCATCGGCATCAGGGACGCGGATCGGAATAATCTGAATATATTTGTGGGGTCGATAAAGTTAGAAAATGGCCACGGTCCTGTTGGCATGTACGCATTCTCGCAACACCCAAAAAAGGCAACTCACAATTTCCCCAGTAACTCCCGTAATTCGCTTTCCGATCCCCGCCTTTGGCCAGTCGGACGAATAATATTGACCCCCACCCTGAATCGTCTGCGACATATGCTCCAAAACTCCGATCTCTTCATTGCTTTTGTTCTCGTCATAAAATTCCGCCAGCATGACCCTTTCGTCGATTTCTATTACCTCCTCGTACAGTACATCCGGCGCTTTGCAAGTTAGGTCGAATCTGTTATTAACGCGTCGGGGTACGATGGTGGATGTCGATTGGATATGAGTTGCAAGTAATGAAAGAAACCAAGGAAAATAATGCGACATGTATAATATCTGAACGATATCGACGGAGAAAAAAAGACACATATAACTCGACAATCCCAACTCACATGTCGCTGCGAGTCTGATCGCCGATCCTTAGCAAGTCGCCGAATCCCCTGGTGATGACGAGGCCCATCCTTTCCCCCTCCCGCTCCAGTAGGGCGTTGGTCGCGACGGTCGTGCCCATGCGTATGCTCCCAATCAACGACGTGTTCACGGCCCTGCCGCGGGGATGTCTTCCCCTATGTCCCGACGGATCATATTCGTCCAACACCCGACGTATGCCCTCCGTGGGAGCGTCGTCGTAATTGGCGGGATCGACGGACAGCAGCTTCGAAACGACCTCGGATCCATCGGGTAGACGACAGTGCACGTCGGTGAAGGTCCCGCCCCGATCGATGGCGAAGTGGAACCTCCCGTCGCCTCCAAACGACGTGGCGGTTGGGGTGGGAGACATTATTGTATCAGGGGTTGGGGGTAGACGATGCTGCTGGGTCGGAGGGATGGGGGTCGATGGTCAAAGGATACCAGTCGAACGGCCGTGACGAACGATGTGAGGTAGGAGTGATACGATCAAAGTGGCATGGCCGCATCTGTCATGCCCGCGACTATGACATGACCACAAACTCGGGAGGATTGATCAAACGTATGACACAAAAGAAGCGAAGTGGGATCTTTTTCACACATCATAATATAATATAATATTATTATGATGATGTCGAAGATAGATACTATTATTATTTTATGGCGGGAGGCCCCACCCCCCCAACGAAAAACTTCACCCCCAGGGATTGTAGACCCCCTTCCAAAAAATTTACCTTGAGCTGGTTCTTAAACCCCGGCATTCTTTATTAACTCTATTCTTTAATCGAGTGGGCTTAGACAGCCTTTTTTTGCGGTGTGACAGAGGGGAAAATGG
>JALLPB010000538.1:0-14875 GCA_036939975.1 Cyclostephanos tholiformis | reverse complement strand
GGAGACCCCGTACGCAAACGTGCAGGGATCGCTAAAATTTCGCATATGGGGAGACCCCATACGCAAAATGAATCTGTTCCCATACGGGGACCAACATATGCATGATTCAGAGTGATATTTGTGGCGGGAAACATTCAAAATATGCTGGCGCCTACGTAGGAATTGGAGCGTGAGGAGTCTTTGCAATTGAGGTCTTCAGCTGCAAACAGGGTAGGGATAATTATTTGATGCCCATCTCACCCATCTTCACACACATCGACCACCTCTCCTGGTGGTTGTACATAATATTCCTTACACGCGATGAACGCCGAAGCCGTCACGATCGGTCCTCTCTCGGACCATCACCATCATCACCACCGCCAAATAAATCGTCGGGGAGGGGAGGAGGATTACGTCGATGATGATCAACGACCGCGTCATCATCGACCACCATCATCAAACCAATCCCAATCCCCCCCCCCCCCGCGAATGATAGCGCTGTACTACTGCTATCCCCCAACCGGCATACCGTCGACTCGCCTCGAGGAGCACGTTGCCTTCCACCTCAGGGCGTGTCGTCATCGTCGTGGTGGTGGTAGCAGCGGTCGTCGTGGCGGTAACGATGGTCCGCGCGGAGATGATGACGGGGACGACGACGAGGACGACAACGATGACAACGACGACAACGACGACCGACGACCGGTATTGGGGGGTAGGATACGAGTCAGTTCCGAGGGAATCAACGGCGTACTCAGCGGATACGAGGCCGATTTGCGAGGATACGAAAGGTCGGTGCGGAACGAGCTCGCGAGGCTTTGCGGGGTGGGGGGGGGGGAGGACGCGCCCGACGACGACGACGACGACGACGATGGCGGCGATGCGACGACGGCCGATTGGTTCAACGTTAGGTACTGCAAACTGAGGGACGATTTGCCGCACGATGGGCAGCTATTCGTCGATCTTAGCGTGAAGATCACGCGGGAGGTCGTTAGCCTCGTCGATCCGTCGATGACGTCGTCGATCGTGGGATCGAACGATGACGACGACGATGCCGGTCGTACGGGGGGAAAGGTGGGCGGGAGGGGCGGGGGGAGGGCGAGGCGTCGGCAAGGGCGCAGGCGTAGGCGTAGGCGGACGCGGAGGGAGGGGCATGTGCGTACGATTACGCCCGCCGAGGGTGGGGTGTCGATGATGGATGGAACGATTGAGGACGTCCCTCCCACCTCCCCCCCCGGATGTCGAGGAGGAGATGCGATCGTCGTCGACGTCGACGATGATGACGACGACGACGGCATTCGAATCGAGGAAGGATTCAGCGACAATAACGACGACGGCGTATGCGCATCATCATCGGGTAGGCGAGTCGACGACGTCGCGCGTAGGATCAAGGACGACGACGGGGGGGGAGGGGTCGGCGTCGTCGTCTCTCGCCCGCGATTGCCCATCATCGAGAATTGGGAAAAGTTTCCCCCGGCGGTTCACCTCTCCCCGAGGGAGTGGAACGATAGGCTACTGAGTCTTTCATCCTCCTCCTCCTCCTCTTCATCCTCCTCCTCGCCGAGGAATGGAAGGAGGGGGCGCGGTGGACGCGGGAATGATGGTGGTGGCACGGTCGATGAGGAAGAGGAGGAGGAGGAGGAGGAGGAGGAGGAGGAGGAGGAGGATAATACCGGACGTTTTACTGCCATGGCGTCGTTACCTAATAACGCCATACTTCTCGACGCGAGGAACGTGTATGAGACTCGGGTGGGTCACTTCGCCGTTCCTAACGTTGACACGTTATTTCCCAACACCAGGAAATTCTCGTCCCTGCCGATGGCGTTGAATACCGAGCGCGCCGCGTCGGCCTTGGCAGGAAAGGACGTGTTCATGTATTGCACCGGTGAGTAGCGGCTAGTGGGATGCGATACACGCTGAACAACTCGCACATCGTCATGCACGTATGTTGGAAGAGAGAGAGTAATTTTTTTCCGACTGAAAAGCAGGCGTGTTTTGACCCCCCCCCCCCCCCCCCCCCCCCCCCCCCCCCCCCCCGCCGCCCCCCGTATTCCACCCCCGACAGGAGGCGTTCGTTGCGAACGGGCCGGATCTTACTTACGCGCACTCTCCGAGAGTGGCGCCGGCGCGTGGAGGGACAAGGAACCGCCTAGGGGGATATATCAACTGCGAGGTGGGATACAGGCGTATCTAGAGACCTACGGCGTGGAGCGGCGGGGAGATGGATCGTCGAACGAGATGAGGGAAGAGGGCGATGTGGATTTCGCGAATTCGGGATCATCGCATGATGATGCTGACGGTGGCGAGGGAAACGCGACGACCAATCGATCCGGATCGAAGCCCTGCCTATATCGCGGGAAGAACTTCGTATTCGACCCGCGCAGGACGGATCCTGTCGTCGGCGATGGAATCACGTACGGCGACGACGAAGCGTCCTGCGCCGGATATGGACAGAGAGTGTCACTCGTCGGCCGGTGCTTGATGTGCTCGAGTCCTCACGACGATTACGACAATGGGCGCGCTCCTTGTGAGGAGAGGGAAGCCCGCTGCTGTCGCTGTCGTGTCCTTATCCTGGTGTGCGATACTTGTCGATTAGGGGTGAGATGTTGGGGCGAGCCACCACGATCTGGCGATGATGATTGCAGGAAGGATATCTTCTGCGGCGATGCTGGAGCGAAATGCGTAGACGATGGGAATGTTGCCGAGAATGTCGAGATTGCGCGGTATTGATCCATGCAGTCTTGACGCAGATGCTGTATAACTCGAAATGAGAATCTGTCGATCACTATGAAAGGCGAAAAGGTTATCGACTGTGTGTTAAATGAGAGTGGTGGTAGATGGCAACTGAAAAAAAGATTCGCACACAGGCACTTCGATGTTTAAACTGTTCCTTATTAATCAACTTCTACAAAGACCCACCCTAAGTTCCTCGCTAAACACCCGGCGCAAAAGTCTAATCTTATCAAATAGCAATAAAAGGAATTTCAAACCAGGATAATCCAGCGAAACTAATTCCTGCCAAACTAGCTTCGACAATCATTTTTCTCTTGGGGTTGATGAAATGTGCGTGCGGATCTCCAACAAATAAGTAATATGATTCTACCGAGATAGTTGCGCGGAGATATGCATCATCGAGGATGTTCATCTGTTGTCTCCACTCTTCTTTTGACTGCTTCCATGGATGAGCTTTTTTTGGCACGGTTCCAGTTACATTTGGGACAGGGCACATTTCATTGTATTCCTTCAGATTGCAGGTATCAAACTCGCCATTTTCCCCTTGAACGTATTTCTCTTTTTCATGAGCACTATTGTATACTTCTTCATTTGCTTCATCATGTTTCACCCATCCACATCTATCAGCGTTGGTCGCCCAATTCAACACATCACTCATAAATGATACAGTGGAATTCGTGCACAACGCGGCTGCGTCATCGTCGCCACTGAGACTTTTATTGCATGAGTTACCACCATTCTCATTACCCATTCGCTCGGTCCACTGCTGATACAAACGCCGACTCGGTAAGCCCTCCAATATGGATTCTTTCGTGTTGGAGAGATGGTTTATCCAATTATTACCGAAAAATTCCACGCCAGTTAAACATGCATAAAAGGAAAGAACGTCGAGAAGGGCTTTAGTTCTTGGACCCCACTTGTTCCTCTCGATATGATCGGTGGCTTCACTGCGTTTTACACCGTACTCATTTCGTATCTTGTCACCACTGAACCAGTTTAAAATGCACACATCCCAGCACCCCATGCGCCATCGATTTCTTAGCTGGACATCAAGACATCGCTGATATTTTTCGTTATCGTTCCAGTCATAAATCGCACCAGTTAAGCGTGCAAGTATCACAGAGAATAGAATTACCAACAAGAGGAATGTTGCATACAAATGCGTAGGGTCAAAATGATTGTTGATAAAATGCCAATCACTGAAAGAACTAATCACAGCGTCGCATGCTGAATATGTGACTCTCGAAATAGCTCCATGTAAAACGCTGTAAAGAAAGCAATGCACCAGTAAAGACATGCATGCTGGAAATGTATAGTTGTATTCGTGAAGGAAACAATTTTTGATCACAAAGTGTAGTTCCTGCCCAAGTTTAAGATTTTGACGCTGGCGTGGTATATCCGGATCAATCTCAAGGTGAGATTCGACAGAAACCTCACGTCCATTGGCTGTTCCTACTTCCCCCCTGCGGATTTTCCTCAGCTGCATTTTTCCATTGGTGATTTCATCGTGTAGGGATTCAAGTTCCCTTGCCAATTCTGCGACTTCCATGCAATTCGCTGCGCGTTTTTGCCTGGCCGTAAGAAATGACCAACATACATCTGATCGAGCCGGCCTTTCATGGTTGTCCCATGTCGTCTTATCATACCCCAACTTAGCAGCCGCTGTCTTCATAAGAGAAGGCAGCTCATCCCAATTTTTGCCATCAGGCACCATGTTTATGAATATTATTGGCGTGGCCACTCTCACCCGGCGGGTGGGCGGTTGTTCACAAGAAAAGTTGAGTGGACTGCTGAGACGGGCACCACAAGATGATTCAGTTGATGCCCATGATATTATTGTTGGCTCGAAAGAAGGACGTGTTTTCACGTCACAAGAAAAAAGTTGCTGACGCATGCATGACGCCTTTGTGAGTTCAACCATTGGGTGGAATAGGTAGAGGATGGATCGAAGAGGTATTATTTTTATTTGCCAGATTCGTTCTATCTTCTCTCAGTTCCCGCCCCCCCCCCTCCCCCGCCGCGCCGCCCACCCCCCCCATCCATTCCGCCAGTAACCATAAAAGGTTCGATACCATAGTAGCGTTGATCAGAGCCACTGCCATTGCAGGTAAATAATTATGAGGCTCTTGACGCATAATTTCTTGAGATCGAATGTCAAAGGGTGCGTGACAACCCGGGATGCGAAGCCGCAACTGGTAATACCAGTGGACTCGGGGCTTTGGTTCGTGAACATGCATTCATGAAACGCGCAACGCTCTCCGATCTAACGCCGCTGCCTTCCTCATAGGACCGAAAATGGGTACCCACTCATCATCGAGGTAACGACCGTCCGATGCGAGGAGTCTCCAGTCGATAAGGAGTTCCTACTCGGCCTCATTCCCAAGGTCGATTATTCCGCGTTGCGGTCCGCCGTGAGACATATGGGTCCGCATTGCGACCCCCCGTTGCCGGACCTGCCGGAGGTATTGCCGTCGGCAGTAGGGGACGTTCCATCGTTGGACGATGCGACGATATCGATCCTGCACAGGGTGTTGTTCGACGTGTACCTGGTCGAGGGTTACCTGGTTTGTCCAGATACTGGGAGGAAATTCCCAGTGAAGGATGGCATTCCCAATATGATTCTCCACGAGGACGAGATATGAGGGTTAAGGTTGTAAGGAATATCGTATCGAGAACCGAATTGAGGGGGGGGGGGGGTATGATCCCGCGTTGGGCTACGCGATCATTTCCGTAATCCCAGATGAAGTTGAACATGTTAGGACTGATGTGAAATAAGTTGGTTAATATAATAACCCGTAAGAAAACAGACACAGACGAAGCATCTGTCACATAAAAGATCATTTTTTTGGAAGGGCCAGCATAGCTAGATTATACACATCATGTTGAACTCAACCTCACCCAACATACTCTGCGGTGAAATACAATGTTGATGTAATAAGAGGCCATTGACTCAGTATCTTCGTGCCGGGTATTCGTCTATTCTTCAGACCTCCGGTTAAGAATTTTTATTCACCAGCCAGAGGTTTCGGCATCCGTTTGATCCATGACAAACCATCTGGGACCGAAATGCTCCTTATTCACCTGAAACGTAACGATCCAGGCGACGAACAACGTCACGACGGCGAACGCCCCGCTAGTCGATCGCTTCACCCACTTTTCCAACTCTTTCCCTTCCATTTCCCTTTCAAGCTGCTCTTCCAACATCCGTTGCTCGCTGACTCCGACTCCGCTGTCATTCCCATTCACGTCACTTTCTCCTCCCCATTCTCTCCCCCCCGCCGCAGAAGGAGGTAATGATTCCGGCGATTTTCCGGGCCAATAATCCACCATGACCAGCGGGCCAAAAACCCGCAGTCGAAAGTACAGCGCGTTGCATATCCACAGCCACGGAAGGCCGAGACAGCCCGCGAAGAACATTCGTCTCGCGAGGAGGATTTCTTCCCTCGTTTTATCATTCGAATCCGTCATCGCCGCTATTGTAGTTCTTTTTGGATATTCCCCCCTATCGAATATAACTCCGCGTGGCTGCTAGATGCGGCCCGGATGCTAAATGACTTCGTCGCCGTGTGCAGTTTTGATGCCTTCGCCTATTCCCGATGTTTGTAGGTGGCGCTAGCTGCTCGTATTATCCCCGCTCCATCCCATCTTTCCCTTCCCAACGGAAAAAAAAGGAAAAATAATACCTAATGGGTTGTTGGTTGTGGGCGGGGGGGATGCCCCCCAAAAGAGTGTAAGTCTCATCAGGCTAAAAAATAAAAAAGCAAAAGCAAACAACCATGACGGACATGTACGACGAGAAGAAGGTGCCGGAGTTCTCCCTCCCGCCTTACCCCCACGAAGAACACGGATCGGAGGTGAGGTATCATTTTTAGCATGCGCGTGGTAGCTTGCACGACGACCGCTGCCGTTATTTGTCGCGATGACGGTCGGAGTCGCTTCATATGTAGTCGCCACTACTATTTCATTTCGTCCGTCGGCGTCGTACCCCCCCCCATCCCTGTCGGATTTCGGTAAACTCACGTCGACACTTAACTCCGGAATCGTGACATATACGTCATCGCGCGGCTGCGCGACATCTTAATATCGGCGATTCTCATTCGCGTCGTCCTCCTCCCCCCCGCCCCTCCTTTCCCCCCCCCCCCCCCCTCCCACCGCCCGTCGTCGCCTCCCCGCCGAACGAATCAATGGGGGATATATTCCGCACGTCATCGTCATCGATAGGACGGTTTGGGCCGAGCGAAGGATCCCGTCAAGTACCTTCAATCCATCGAGCAGCGCGCACGCGAGCGTCAGGTGGCGTACGAGACCGTCCGCCTGCTCCGACGGGACGTCATAGAGTGTTATCGCAGGGAGGGTGTGAATCACTACGAAAATTGCAAGGGGCCGGTGGAGGCGTACGCTAGGGTCGTGCTGAAGCAAGATATCGGACAGGTCCATCCCGAATATAAGGACGAGGGGAAGAAATATGGTTATTAGGGTGCCGTCCTTTTGGCGATAAAATTCAAGTTCGATGAGCATAATTTGGTGTTATGATATACGAATTGCTCGATTTCTTGACTTGGTAGGTTAACAATACTGTAACCTGTAAATTATTATTATTCAAAGTAATATGTCAGTCTACGCCACGTCCGTAATTTGAGAGAGTATCATCAAATTTCCTCGAGGGCAGAACAAATTTACCCTGTGCGAATGATTTTGCCGAGCGTGTTCGTTGGAGATATCTTTGGAATTAGCGTCGTGACACTGCGATTATATAAATGGAATAATACCATATGCTATTATTCACTATTGTGCTTATTCTTTCTCTCTCTCCACTATCGAAATACGCAAAATAGAAAACAGACGACTCTAGAAGATCTCCCCACCACCCTCCCCACCCCCCACCTCACCAATAGACGTTTGCATCTCCTGACAAATCCCATTTTTTACTGCTGGTCTAGGAGATTATGAACAACCTTATTCAACAAGTTACATGGCTTCGCCAAGCTAGGCAGCTCCCCCGTCGTGTCTGCAACATCATCGCTGAACAAGTCGCAGATAATTTTGGAATCGCCGACGATCATGTGATATGTATATCGCGAAATCACCGAACGCAATCCCTTGACGACATAATCGCGCGCCTCCGCCGAGGGGGCCTCGAACAGGTGGACCACCCCGTTAGCGGCAGTTATGGAGAAGAATGACGACGAAATGGCATCGCCCCCCTCGTCGGCTATTATCGAATGCACGTTCAACAGACTCAATGTGCTCCACGTCTTCTCGACTTCGAACGAGATATCAAAGTTGCCCGACGCCTTCATACGAGAAACCACGGGTAATATAGCCCATGCCAAAGTCGGATGCCTGAGTTGGCTTCCTTGACATCTTCCAGGACGCAAGAATAATTTCACCGTGGACTGATCCCAATTTGTGGCGTCGTTGATTGGCGACTGATGGTAGATAAGTCGGACTCCATCTCGAACTATTTCCTATACAGTGCCAGAAATGGGTACGTGCGTTGGCGCCGAGAGAACGAGAAATATATGAAACCGATGAAGTTGAGAGAAGGCATGTCGAGAGTTCGACCAAGTAACAACAACGATTGGTCGAGAAAGAAAAAAAAAAAAACTTACAGCCTGAAAGGCAACGGAAAACATTTTATCCGTCTCCAACTCCAACTCGACAGCATCCTTGATACTTCCAGCGCACGGGAGGTATTGCAGGACATTTTCGAATGCTGCGTACGCATTGTCCAGATTGGATTGGAACGAGCCACAGAATTGATCGACGGCCTCCGTGACCGATGCACCCGACGCCCCCATGGCGCTGCTCGCGCCAGTTGTGGAAAATCCCTCCGCTATCGTGCCGCACATAATATTCGATGACGTCAACCTCGTACGAATGGCACGCGCGCGCCGTGTGACGTCCGGCTCTGTCAGCGTGGATGAGTTCGACACTTCGTCGTCGCATCTGATTATGAATTGGGGTACCCTGATGAAACTGTCACTGTCCTCGTTGGGCGTCACCGGGACGGTGGGTCGGTTTTGGTGCGGCTGTTGATGCGCCGCCGCCGCCGGCGATGACGACGACGATGGAGGCGTCGTCGTGACGGTGGGACGGAATTGGCGCGGTCGTTGACGATCCGCCGCCATCGTCGGCGATGGCGGCGGCGACGACGACGGGATCTTCTTCGAGGACGCTCGGGCCGATCGGCGCGTCAGGCGGGATAAGGTCGATCGCGACTTTTTCTCGCCGGCAAATTCGGCGACGGATGAGTCGATTCGAACATCGGTAACGGCACCGCCATCATTCCCCTCCCGGACCAAGCCATCCCCCCCCCCGGAGATGTTCGTGTCGGCACGCGCTACCGCCGCGCCATCATCATCGTCGACCGAAGTGGCCTTGGCAACATCCTCCTCCTCCTCGTCGTCGTCGTTGTCGTTCCCACCGTCAGATCGATCGAATAGTCCGATCAAATTTTTTCGCGGCGATGGCTCGGGCGTTGCCCGCACGTCTGTCTCGGCCACGGTCGACGGGGCCTCGGTGGCGACGTCGTTCCCGCCGCCGGGGGTGGCATGTTCGCCTATTTTCTCGATGCCGGCGGACACGAATTTTTCGTCTGAATGCCGCCGCCGCCGCTGCCGCTGCTCTCCGCCGCGACTGTCCCCACCAGCCCCGGACGGATCGTCGTTAGCATTCGTAACCGACGACAGCATGATCTCGAATCCCGAAACCCCGCCACAGCCGTTCTCGTTACCTAGTATGTCGGGATCATCGATCAATCCCATCACGGAGGGGGGGGAGTAGTCGGATCCCACCGCCCGTTGTTGTTGTCGTTGTTTTTGTTGTCGTTGCTGCTCCTGCCGCTGCTGCTTTTGCCCGGTAGAACTGACGAATACGCGCTCCGTATCCTTCTTGGGCGGCGTTAGGAATCCTATGCCCTTGAACTTCCTCATGGCGCCGCCGTTGCTCCCATCCCCACCCGCCCTCCTGACCCCCCTGATGGTCTTCCTCGACGCCCCGCGCTGTTGTTCTGATCGTTGTTGCCGCGGCAAGGTCGCGACGTTACCCCCCGGCGCAGTCGACGACGACCGTCCGGTCTTGCCCTTGCCGGCCGCGGTGCCATCGCCGATCGCGCTCGTTTCCATCCGCAACGACGACGCGCTAACGCGTTCCTTGGGTGACCAGTCCTCCATGATGGTACTTGACGACGACGGGAGGGACGCCGCCGCCCCCGCCGCCGCCGCCCCTCCCCTCCCCCCGTCGTCGTCCGGCAGGGCGGTACCATCGTTGTCGTCGCTTACGACTACGCGGTCGTTTTCGGGATGATAACTACTACTACCGTCGTCGTCGTCGTCGTCGTTACGCCACGCCGCGTCGATGTTGGTAGGCGCGGCCTGCGTCGCGGCGATCCACTCGACTCGCGACATGGACGACGACGGCGGATCGATCGAGGCCGGTAACGTCGACGTCGATACCGACTCGACGCACGCGTCGGATCCGTGCGCGGCGTTGGTGGTCGTTGCCGACGGTACGACGATGGGACCGTACTTCTTCTTATCCCGCCCTCGTAGGGTGAGGCCCATGATTTCGTATTTTAATATCGAGGGAGTGGAGAGGTGCCGTCGCCGCGCCGGGTGGGGGGAGGCAAAAAGGGAAAACAATAAGGAGAGAGAATAATAAACGACCCGAACGATCGATGTGGCTTGTTGATGGAGTCCTTGATGACGACGTAACCCCCTTTCCCCCCCCACCCCCCTCTTACGGCCTGAGCCCTCGCGGTCCTGTCTCCGCGAGCAATCCGATCAGGACTTGATGTTAGGCCCACTACAACATATACACTGTGCACCTCTGGCGCTTATGAGGGTGCGAAACAAAATCGTTGAGCCCCGTTGGGAAAGGAGAAAGCAACGCAAAGAAATAATAGTGGTAATTTTGTCGAGGGGATGGAGTCTGAATAATATTATTTATTTATTTCTGACCGCGCGCTTACTTAGGTAGTTAGTATCATGAATGTGAGAGTGGCGTCGACCACCACACAGACAGATGTGAGGTTGAATTGCCCCGGCCTGCCATCGTACCATAATATTGCCCTCTATGGCGGTATTGCCCCTCTCCACCACCTCCCAAAAACGTAGGCCGACTCATCTTGCAGTATGTAGATCGCTTACTTTTTTCTCTACTAACTTACTCTAATCGCTTAAATAAATTTTACATAAAAATACGATATCTACCCCACAAACACAACTCCACCATGGTTTCCGACGCTTCACCAGGCGTCGCCGACCCCAAGATGAAGGAATCATTTGTTCATACTGCGCAGACGTCTTGAGAACGACAATACGCGCAGGATGGGTACTTGAAGCGTCCCCATCTGACCATTATTGACGGAGATATGTGGTTGGACAGTGGTTGGTTTTTGGGTGGATTTGGGGTTGTGAGGCACCTAACACGCGATTAGTTAGGCGGAAGCTAGGTAAAAAAAAACACACCCCGACCATGGCGGCCGCCGTCGTCCTACGGCCGCCATGGTGCCCCACTCCCGGCGCCAAGACATTCGACAATCAGCCAACAAACGACGCAACAAGTCGATGTTGTTAAAAATAGAAAATATATTTGCTATTACTATTTATTAACTATTTAATGGCACGGCGCATCGTCGACAACACACCACGACCATGGCGGCCGCCGTCGTCCTACGGCCGAAATGGTGCCGCACTCCCGGCGCTGAGACAATCAACAATCAGCCAACATGCTATGCTACAAGTCTATGTCGTTTAAACTTGAGAATGTACTATTTATTACTATTCATTAGCTATTTAATGGCATGGCGCACCGTCGACACGCTGTGCGATGTGGTCCAAAACGGATTCACAGCTCGCTGGAATCACAAGGATTAGCGAGCGAAAATGGAGGGCCCACTCGCCAGGGTGTTGGGAGGGCCCTTCTGATTTTTGCTCGCAAACCACCCAAGAGTTGTTGTAATATGAGGACATTCCCATTGTCGCAACGCTCAAAACGGAAGTATTGCTACCTAGGTTGTTTATCGCGATGTTTTCTAAGGGGTTTGTCTGGTATTGTTTCATCGTAGAAAAGTGTTGTAGAAATTTATTTTCCCTTCCCGCTAAAAAAGCCGCATATGACCGCTGGGAGGTGGTGTGCCGCAATGGGATTGTTCGTGGGCCAGCCAAAAAAAGGTTCGTATCTGCGCATTCGCAGATTTGCTATCTGTGCGTGCAAAAAAAACACCGAGGAACATACCCCCACACAAAAGACACCAGTCCAAAACAAAATGTTCGCGACTGTTTGTTTGTGTATCTGTGTATTTGTTTCCGAGCTAACAAAATCACAGCCTAATTTCGTTTTAGCAATTTATCCTGCCCGGCCCCTCTCCTTCTTCCTCATTTTTTGGTCCTAATTGAATTTTGATCTTTTGAATTTGTACCAACTGAATCTCATACTGTTCTTTATGCGGCACTAACATCATGCGCAATTCAAAACAGTGAGAAAGGAGTACGTAGTGCAGGTTCGCAATCTCACTTTGATAGGTATTCCTACATCAAGGCCATTTCCTAATGACACCATCCTCTTCCTATTTGCATGATGATTTTGCCAATATGTGGATGTCATTGTTCACCAGGTGGTTCAAATGATACTGAACAAAAACAGCACCTTGATTTTTTGTCTTTTTACCTAGAACAAAATGCACACACAAAATACAGTATGTGTTTTGAGTTGTGTTTTGGTTATGCCAGTTAGGTCAGCTACATAAGAATATATGTAGGATCTGGTACAGCATTTGGCATCAACTACTTGTGCACAGGTACAAAGGAACTACCATTTATGCCAGGGCATAAGCAACTGCTAAACAGTGACTGTTGAGAGTAGTAATGAATAGGTGATTACTTATTTTGTCTCACTTGAAAACCTCACTGGAAAACCTTCCACATGGATGAGAATTTAAAATATTCACAATAATTTCCATCACTAATTGCTGGTCACTAGTTGATCTAACTTCTTGTACGTATGTGCGTCTTGGGGAGTTCAGCACACCCTTGTAGCTACTAGCTTGGCGATATGTGTGGTTTGGTCTGTCCATTGCCTTGTCTCTGATGTCATATTTCTGCTAGATCTTTCACCTTGGTTAAGAATTCTGCTCGCACATTGACATGATGAGTGGGCGGATGGTGTTTAGTGAAATAATCCGCTAAGTTCGAGTTCTCCGGATGCCAGTAAATGCAAAATTGTCCCTGTGCTTTGCGATTGCGTAGCCAGTGGAATCTCATGTCCATCGCTTTTGTCCGCTTTGGTTGGATTTTATTCTTGATGACACCCTCCGCCGTCGTGTTGTTGGTTTGGATCGGTGTTCGCGGTTGGTGATGTCCCATTTTGGTGAGTATTTGACGTAGGTATACGCCCTCCTTTGCATTTAAGAATAACGCTCCCAGTTCCGCTTCTGCTGCCGAGGACATAACTGATTTTATTATGGTTGCATTTGTCATGATTGCACCATTGTTGGGGGGGAATTTGTCATTGTTGGTTAAGAAAAAATGGCCTCCTGCTCTGCTTCTGGCGTTCTTCTCATTGGCATAGCCGGCGTCGCTGTGTTGCATAGGATCATTTTGCTGGCGTTGTACGTGATGATGGCGTCCTCCTGTGTCACGCAATAATCTAATAATTGTTTCACTGTCTCCATCGTTTTCTTTGTCGGTTTCGCTTGTTCCGTGGTGATGGAACTGAGGGCCGGGAGAATGGTAGGGTTGACTGCCCTCCCATAGTATAGGAGTGTGCCTGCGATTGCTTGGACGTATTTCGCGTCCTCCTTGGAAAATGGGGGGATTTCATTTCCTCTTCGAAGAATTGTTTCTTTGTTCTGTACTTGACTTCGGCGTGTAGATGAGGTGAGTTCTGAACTTTGGTGGGGATTTCATTCTTGAATCTCGTCATTGCTTTGTCCAAGTAACCAGGCATGTGAATGTGGACCTTGCCATTGTCATAGTCCCATTCAACAGTGAGTCCTATGTATTTCATTGCTTCCCTGTCCACTGTGATTGCATAATCCTTCTTGAGTATGTTGATGAGATGGGTTGCGTCTTCATCGCTCATGATTTTGATTGCAAAATTGTCCACTACAAGTGTGAACGTGGTTGGTCTCTTTTCATGTGTCCATAGTCCTGGGATGATTTTTGATTGGTGATATCCATGTTTTTTTAGTCGTTCTGCAAGTAATTCCTGAGCGATGAGTCCAGCCTGCGGTAAGCCATACAATTATATCCGTTGTTGTCCACAATCTCACTCAAGTTATATTCTTCGATTATTTCGTCTGGGATGTCGGTTATTTTGAGTCGCATGTATTCAGGTCGTTTCATAGGGGTATTCAAGTAAAAATCTTTGATGTCGATCATAATGCTTCGTGCTCCCGGTGTTGAAATGATGCTGTTTGCCAGGACCTTGAACAGGGTCATGTCTGCCGTTGGGGTGCCTACATCTTCGGGGTAATTGATGCCTCGGATTCCCATCTTAGTTGGTTGAATTTGCTTCCGCTTTAGATCTGATAAGTAATCACTGCTAAACAGTGACTGTTGAGAGTAGTAATGAATAGGTGATTACTTATTTATGGCTATCAAGTTTCATTTGTCTCACTTGAAAACCTCATTGGAAAACCTTCCACATGGGTGAGAATTTAAAATATTCAAAATAATTTCCATTGCTAATTGCTGGTCGCTAGTTGATCTAACTACTTGTATGCATGTACGTCTTGGGGAGTTTAGCAGCAACACCTAAACAACTAAGTGCGAAGGTCTAAAATGGCCAACTGTGCTTTCCCGCCAACTCCTGGACATGTCAATTTTTGTTTGGAAATAGGGCTGCGGGAAGTTTCATGAGTCAAACCAAGCATATAAAAATGCCAAATTTTGCCTTAAATATAATGATTGCATCAAGGGTTTCCAAAACTGATTGCATCATGCCGCAATTTAATTTATACTGTTTTTAATTTTCTGACTAATTTAGATAGATTTAGTTAGATTTTTGGATTTTTTAGTTAGTGGTATATTGCTGCGCCTGGGGAGGCTTTAAGTACCGTGTGGTAGGTAGAGCAAATGGCCCATGCCACATTGGTTAGAAATGTGGCAATGTCACTGGGTGCTACTGAGGTGGCCATATCTATTTCAGCAGTGCGGAGCAT
>JALLPB010000537.1:0-14861 GCA_036939975.1 Cyclostephanos tholiformis | reverse complement strand
CATCTTCGACCTACCCAACTCACGACAGTCGCTCGCGTATTTTCACGCGGCAGCAGGTTTCCCCACGAAACAAACATTCCTAGACGCGGTTCGTGCTGGCAACTACACAACGTGGCCAGGACTTACAACCACCCTCATTGCAAAACACTTCCCCGACTCCGACGAAACCCATAAGGGGCACATGAAAGGGCAGCGGAAGGGGGTTAGATCCACCAAAATCACGCCGACAGCAGTGCAGATAAAATCAGAACCCGGGACCGAACACGCACCTCATCCACCGGCACCCACCACAAAGCTCAGCGACATCTTCACCACTACGTATGAACTGACGGAGACTATCCACACGGACCAAACAGGGGCATTCCCAGTCACATCGCAATGGGGGTACAGGTTCATCATGGTCAGCATCCATCTCGATGCAAACTATATCTTCTGTGAAACAATGAAGAACAGGTCAGAAGGTGAGATGATCGGCGTGTACCAGAACATGGTAAACAGGATGCGAACCGCAGGCCTCGGACTCAAACACCACCGATTAGACAACGAATGCTCTGCCGATTTCAAGGCATGCATACACGAAAACAACATGACTCACAAACTAGTTCCACCCAACTGCCACCGGAGAAACATGGCGGAAAGAGCGATACAAACGTTCAAAAATCACTTCGTTGCCATCATCAGCGGAGTGGACGACCGGGTCCCCCTCTCTCTGTGGTGTCACCTCGTCCGCCCAGCGGAACTCACAGTAAATCTGCTCCGTCAAAGCAACGTAACCCCAAACGTATCGGCCTATGCACATGTGCATGGACACCACGACTACATGCAACGACCATTCACCCCACTAGGGTGCGCGGTTTTGGCCCATGTCAAGCCAAAAAACAGACAAACATGGGACGTGCATGGAGAAGCCGGCTTCAGCATCGGAACCGCCATGGAGCACCACCGCTGTTTCCACATTTACATCACAAAAACAAGAACAACATGGGTTAGCGACACGGTGTTTTTCAAACATCAGTACATTACCAACCCACATGTGACGCCAGAGACACTCGTCTTAAAAGCGGCAGGAGAACTTACCGGTGCGTTGAAGGGGACTACGACGCGCGACACAGAAATAGCAGATGCCCTATCCAAGGTCAGCAAACTGTTCACCAAAATAGTGGCAGCGAAGGCGGATCGGGTTAAGGCAGGCGAAAAGCTCCACCTGCAACGCCAGCAACCACACATGGTGGTCCCATTCCCACGGGCGGCCCAACTTCCAAGGGTGGCCACTGGGCAATCAGTCGACACGATCATGCCACTTCCAAGGGTGCACACCACACCTGCACAGGCCACACCTCGACCGATAGGAATTGGACATGAGGTGCACGACGAGCAACCCCGCGCCACCCAGACCCCCCAGAATCACAGCCACCGCATCACACGGAGCAATTACATCACGCAGGATGACGAGGATGAGCCGGCGGCTCCCCGGCGACCCCACACATGGTCGCACACCACCAGCATCACACAGGAGGCAACGCTAGCATGCATTGACATCACCTGCCCGCACTTTCCACTCAAGGCGGCAAACGCGACATCCCGCACACTCCCCATGAAATGGCTCTGCGAGATGGCAAACTCAGTGATAGGGGAGAAAGGCGAACAGTTAGAGTATCGCCACCTCATTGCAAATCCAACAACAAGAGCAACATGGACCCACTCCTACGGCAACGAACTAGGTCGCCTCGCGCAGGGACTCCCAGGACGAGCAAAAGGGACAGACACGATATTCTTCATCCCCCACCACAAGGTACCCACCGAGATGACAAGAGACGTCACGTATGGACTGATCACGTGCCTAGTCCGACCCGAAAAAATCAATGAACCAAATAGAACACGACTAGTAGCGGGAGGGGACAGAGTGCACTACCCGTACGATGCAGGCACACCCACTGCCGACTTACTCACCGTCAAACTACTCATCAACAGTGTCATCTCGACACCAGGGGCAAGGTTCCTCACAATGGACATTAAAAACTTCTACCTCAACACCCCGATGTCACGTTACGAATACATGCGACTGAAAATAGGGGACATACCCGACGATGTCGTCCAGCACTACAATCTCCGTGACGTCGCAACTCCTGACGGCCACGTCTATTGCGAAATCCACAAGGGCATGTACGGTCTCCCACAGGCGTGGATCATCGCCCAGGACCTCCTCACGACCTGTTTGAAAGCACATGGGTACACACAGAGCGAAACCACACCAGGGCTGTGGAAACACGCGTGGCGCCCCATTTCTTTCTCCCTGGTTGTCGACAATTTTGGGGTAAAATACGTCGGCAAAGAACACGCCCGACACCTACTCCAGATGGTGGAACAGTATTATCCGTGCTCACACGAAACGCAGGGGGAAAGATACTGCGGACTCACCATTAAGTGGGATTACCCCGGCAAAAAGGTACACCTCTCCATGCCAGGGTACGTGGAGAAAGCCCTAAAGTGATTCCAACACCCTCCGCCGAAGGTAAAACAGGACCAGCCACACCCCCACGTCTCGAAGACCTACAGCGCAAAAGTACAACATGCCACGGCCCCCAACGAAACGTCCCTCCTCAACAAAAATGGCAAGAAATTCATCCAAGAAGTAACCGGAGTATTCCTTTTCCTTGCGCAAGCCGTCGACTTGACTATGCTCACCCCTCTCAGTGCGTTAGCGTCCGAACAAGCGGCACCCATTGAAAAAATGATGCAAAAATGCCTCCAATTTCTGGACTACGCCGCATCTCAGGACGACGCCATCGTCACCTACCGGGCAAGTGACATGAAACTGGCAATACACAGCGATGCGTCTTACCTTTCAGAACCAAAAGCACGCAGTCGCACCGGCGGCCACATGTTTATGGCCAGAACAGAAGAAATCCCCATAAACAACGGCGCTGTCTTAAACATTTCCCAAATAATCAAAGCGGTGATGTCGTCGACTGCAGAAGCCGAACTCGGCGCACTGTTCATCAACGCCAAAACGGCTATGTCGATACGCCGCACGCTCGAGGAACTGGGACACCCCCAACCTCGCACGCCCATCCAAACCGACAATGCAACAGCACACGCCTTACTCACCAACAAAATCCTTCCCAAGGCCCTCAAGGCAATGGAAATGCGTTTTCATTGGTTGCAATGGCGCGGCACGCAGAATCAATATCGCTATTATTGGCGGCCAGGAACACAAAATATTGCGGATTACTGGACAAAGCACCACCCTGCTAGCCACCACAAATCCTTCCGGCCCCAAATTCTGACATCACCGGACGATCCCGCGTATCTTAAGTTGAGTAGTACTAGTACTCCCAAGACTACCGTGTCCACAACTTTTGTCAAGAATATTCTAAAACTACCACAATTTGCGGCACAGTTAGCTGCAAAACAACAGACAATTTCAGCCCGAGGCGCCTCAGAGCACAACGGCAAGGGTGTGTTAGACTGGTCCTAGGTAACGAAAACTGTTACCTAGTAACCGAGCCTAGCTGGTGATAGAAGCTCGCTAAACGCGATTCCCGCCACAAAACACCTGTTGAAACTATTAGTCACAGGGCAAAACCCATGACTTCCCGAATGAGGAGAAACGAGAAAGGAAAGCAGTTTGCCGCCGTCTCCCATTATATTCGAATCAAGGAAAACAGTATGGGACATCTACCCATTAGACGAGTAAACATCCTCATGTTGTATCAGGTTGTAAATCTGGTACTGTATTATGTACTTTTGGGTATATATATATAAGGGGCAAAGGTACCCCTGGTATGTTCGATCCTGTTCTCTAATGTCTGATGAGTCAAGGTCAAGGACTTACTTGATGGGAGTGCTTAATAGAAGCACCCCAGGCGTACACTTACGCATTTCTAGGTAAAAGATCCAAAACGAGTGAGAGAACTAATAGTTCTCACACATCTACGTCAGAGCTCCAAATTCTCATTTATCAATTATGAGAATTCGGGAACTAATATAGTTCTACGAAGAAATACGTGCAAAATTCTCATTTTATCATATGAGAATTTAGAAACAAGAGCTCCGTTTTTGATTTTATTAGGCAAAGCTAGTGTTTCTGCGAGAACACTAATCTTCATAATTTTCTAAACTCTTCCCGACAACCTCGTTTGTTAGCTTAAAAATATTTCCCATCTGAAATCTACTTTTACTAACTTACAGCGCATATTCTCCAAGCAGAGCCACTATTATCTTCCTTTAACAGGTTATCGAGCCCAAAATCAGGCAACGCTCCTGCCAGAAGCGTGTTTTCTCATGATTTTCCTTCGAAATTGACTACGAAAGCCTTGAAATTGACCACGCGGAGAATCGAAAGGAACAAATTGGATTATTATCGAATTTCCCCGCTAATCTCTCGTTTTTCGAGCTTGCGACAAGTGCAACCGATCGAAAACAAGAGACTGCGAGGCCGACAACCGAAATACCAGGACCGACGAGCGTAAAATCGACCTTTTAAAGCCGTTTTTGATCGCATTGAAGCGATTTTTTGCACGCAATTGCGTGCCTATCGTACGAATAGTTCGACGAGGCAATTTTTGAGGATCGCGATCGTTTATCGCGTCGAAACGACGCCGATTCATCGCATTTTGTCTGCCAGCGATATCGTCGAGCAAACTGCTCCGATCGTGGCACGAAGAGTCCCCGAAGAACGGATCCGGCAGGCTTACCCGCTAGATCCTGTCGCTCGAGCTACTCGAGCAGTACTCGACAATCCTGAAGTACTGCAAGTGCAACGTCGCATCTCGCTTGACGTTCTCGTCGACGAATCAACACTTTGATCTCAACCAGCCGATTCTTCGAGCGTCGCCGAGCGTCGTCGACCCGCTGAATTTGACAGAAACGACCGAGAAGGCGTCAATCCCGAGCTTGCCGCAGTCTTCCGAGACTTTCGAGAAGTATCGGGTGAACCGAGATTTAACGCCCTCTTGGCCCTTGACGCACGACTCTCGCCGTTGTCGTTTAATCAACGACCACCCTCGCCGCCGTATATTTACGACGCAGCAGCTCAAGCCGCGCGGCCCTGTTGTCGGGCCTGGCCTATGTTATTTCGAAAACCTCCGAAGAAACCTATTAGGCACGGGAATCAAGTTGGACGACAAAATCAGCCAAGTCAAAATCATCATCGACCACAAGCTGATTGTCAAGTCCGCGAGTGTACCCTACCCTCTCCTGTCGACACGAGAGTGACACTTCACATCGAGGCCAAGACCTCCCCTGTGATTCGTGCCGTTTTGACTCTTGCCGCCTACCTTTATTTTTATGACGTCTCCGTCGCAATAGGGAACGTTCAACTGGCGTTTGTACACGCCTTTATCGTCTTTGCAACTTTTCTTTTTGGATATTTTGGTCGCAAGTGACACTTGGTATTATATCATAGTTAAATTATTATAAAATGAGTGTGCAAGACGAATTTTTTCTTCCTGGAGATGATGATCCAAGACTTCACCAAGGTCTAGGTGAAGCTGTGGCTGACCCTCAAGTGTTTGACGAAAACAGCCTAGCTGGGAGCCTAAACGGTTCACTGGTAGGATCAGGAAGAGGATTAGGTGGTGGGGCACGACCTCCCCCTAACCAAGGACATGTGCCATCACACGTGTCAGTTGCATCTGCCGCAACATCGGTGGTAGCAACAAGTGGGTACTTTGTTGGAGCAACAATAAGGTCCGTGGCTGAAATTAACGCCCGCCGAGTAATTTGCCCCAAGAGTGCTCGAGGAGTCATTGGCTCCCGTGACTATACACGTCACCAAGAGGCTGCTACTAAGGCTCTCCCGCATATATTTGCCAGTGCAAAGCACTTTCATGCTAA
This sequence comes from Cyclostephanos tholiformis, assembly GCA_036939975.1. Lineage (NCBI taxonomy): Eukaryota > Bacillariophyta > Thalassiosirophyceae > Thalassiosirales > Thalassiosiraceae > Cyclostephanos > Cyclostephanos tholiformis. Next base: position 9,023 of record JALLPB010000537.1, on the reverse strand, counting down.
AATTGCTGAGGGAGAATCTTCCAACAAGTATGCAAACCTCCTGTCCGAATATGCAGGTAATCTTGCTAAAATCAAGAATTTCAAGCGACATATGGACGCATGGGATATGTCAGATCCCTTTGTCATACCTAAGCTCATTGACCTCACTGCTTTGGCTGTGGACGATCGCTGGGCAGAAAGGAAAATGACCGGAGTGCATTTATTAAAGAATTGGGGGAAGCTTACCCTCCAACAATGCCGAGCATGGCAACAAGATTCTTTTGATTATGCATCCCTAGAAGACCTCACAAGTATGGAGTGGGCCAAGACCCTTATGATGAACTCCTGTGATGCCTTACTCGTCGAACAAATTGACGAAAAGTTCGAGGACCTGTCCCTCTATGAACAAGGTCAAGCTTGCTCTTGATAAAATGTTTACCATCAGCAACACTGTCGTTGCTACCCTCCAAGGTTTCTTTGAGAACTTTGCCAAAGATGGCATTGCCAAGGTTCCTAATGAGGATGTCCGTGCTGCCATGGAGCAGATTGTCGCCGTCGCTGAACGACTGGCTGAAGTATCTGCCCTCCGGAGTGAGTGTACCGTTCAACTTCTTTAAGGACTCACAAAGTGTTCCGTTTTTTCAGGCAGACGTTTAGTCATTTGCTGGTTGGTGAACGCTTAAGACAGCTGCAAACTCTTACTACACTTCACGACTCAACTCGTCTTGGTGGTATTAAGAAGCTGTGTAAGGAGGCTAACGATATGTTCAACTCATTGAACGTATCTAAGGAATGGAATATTCCCCAGAAACACCGCATTGATGCATGTTTCAATTGTGGTGATCCTGACCATGGAGTCCCAAAGTGTCCTAAACCCATCGATCAAGCAAGGATCGATAAAGCCAAGTCTAAATTCTCCAGATCAGGAGGCGGACGTAATGGCCGTGGGTTTGGCCGAGATGGCCAAGAACGTGGACGTGGTTCAGGCCGTGGACGTGGTGATAGCGATAAATTCAACTCTCGCGGCAAGTGGAAGAGCGATTCTAAGAGTACAAATACACTTTCTACTTCCACTGGCGTCGAGAAACGAAATGGCAAATGGAGCATGATGTGTAAAACTTGTGGTTGGAATGCTACTCACACTACTGGGTTTCACAGCTCCTACAAAGACAATCCTGCTTCCTTTTCTTTACCTACCACCCACGTCTACTGGACTAAGTCCGGCAAAAGCCCTCCTACAATTGGGAGGGGAGCGCCTGCTCCCGATTTGGCTGTGCCACCTGTGGCTTCAGCAGCCAGTTCGATCAGCTCACGGATAAATCCAGTAATCACACAGTATCAGATAAGGACTGATGATAGCGAGTTTAATTCTTTCCTGGCAGACTTCCAGCGAGCTTTAAACTAGCGGGGTATTGTATCAAAGACTGTTGCCGCAATACCTTCTTTTGCTTATTATCAGTCACCTTATCTTGCTACTCAATCTTCCTCTGCTGGTCAAGTGCCCGCAGTTGGTTCGCAGGTTGGTTGTCCTGTTGGTTCGCTAAACGTCGGTGTCACCGTCGTTCAGGAGTTAACCACAGATGCGCCTGCCGATGGAAACGTCGATCACTACATTTGAGCTTAGTCTCTCGGTGTCGCCGTCGTCCACATATTAGCCCTCCCTGAATGGATGGGTTACTCTTCATCAGCTCTCGTACCCAAAAGCATATGAGATGGAAGAGAGGGAAGTTACGGGCACACATTTTTTTAAAACATGTCGGTCTTCTCCGGTTTGGTCGTGGTGTACTCAACACTTGCCAACCTTTTGTTGAACTTAAACAGTCAACGTTGAATGGTTTCTGTGATGGAAGCAAAGACTTCCTTAAGCTATCACGGTTACTTTCGCACAAACACTCAATTGATCACTCACAGAATGCTCAAGAATGTTTGTCTCGCATTCATGCGATTTGTGGCACCTTTGGTGGACCACAAGGGAAAGAGAATAGTGGTTCCTTACACGATGTCCCGTTGGATCCCAAGCATGTGATGCTTATATGGGACACGGGCGCTTCTTACGGCTTGACTCCTTTTAGAAGCGATTTTATTGACTATGTGGCGTGCACAATCCCCGTACGGGATGTTACTAGAGTCAACAATGTCATCGGTATTGGAACGACACTTCATCAGTTTTCAGATTCCAAGGGATGTCCAGTCTACCTACCTTGTGTTTCTTATCACCTACCTCAAACGGATGTCCGTTTATTCTCTCCCCAAACATACCATCAAATGCATGGTGGTTATTCTGAGGTTTACAGCGAATGCATCAAAATGCTGTTAAATACCTCCGAGATTCAAATTCCAATCGTGAGGGAGAAACATAACCTTCCCGTTGTTTTTGATTCTTACATCTCTCCTAAAGTTAAGAAGACGTTGGCCTCTTCTATGCGCTCTGGCTTGTGCCACACTCGCCTCAATGCACTTGATTTTTTTCAAGATACTTCTGTTGAAGATCGACATATGTGCACCTTTAAGTCATATTGGTCCCGAACACTACAATCGTTTCTGTGGTCCGTGTGTGGGTGCCAATGCGAATGAAAACCTTTCTGCACCTCAGAAGGAGCTACTCAAATGGCATTGGAAATTGGGCATTAGCATGTATCGCATCCAAGAAATGATGCGTGAGCGGCATTATGAAGAACCAAATGGCAACAAGACTATCCTTCCTGCCATTATTAAGCCGAAATTGGTTTCGACTAGAAATTGCATTGTTCCTCCTTGTCAATCGTGTTTGTTGGCACGAGCAAGGAAACGTACCCCGAATATATCAAGGACGCGTCTATTAGACGATCGTGAGGGAGCTATCACGAGGGATCAATGCAATGTAGGTGATTTCGTCTCTACAGACCAGTTCATCTGTAAGACGCCCGGACGTTTGCCGACCGGGTATGGACGAGAATCCCAAGACCGTCGTTTTCAAGGCGGCACCATATATAACGATGCAGCATCGGGGCTCATTTGGGTCGAGAACCAAGTTTCTCTCGGTGCCAACGAAACTGTCATGGGTAAAGCACGTTTCGAACAATGGCTCTATGACCAATGCATCTGTGAAGTCAAACATTATCATGGTGACAATGGTATCTTCTCTGTGGAGGAGTTTAGGCGCGACTGTGAAGATAAACGACAAAGTCAGTCATTCTTCGGAGTCGGCGCCCAACACCAAAATGCATGCGCTGAGCGTGCTATTCAAACCATCATGTATATGGCACGCACTTTTATGGTTCACGCCTCACTACATTGGACAGAAAGCGGTTCTGATGATATCTCTCTCTGGTCCTTCGCAGTGAAACATTCAGTCTGGGTTTATAATCGAGTACCGAATGTTCGGTCGGGCCTTACTCCACTGGAATTGGTTACCAGGGAGCGCTCCGACTATAAGGACCTCCTCCGCTGTCATGTGTGGGGATGCCCGGTGTTCGTTCTTGAAGCTAAACTACAAAATGACCAAAAACTTCCTAAGTGGAATCGATGAGCTCGAATGGGTCAATTTGTTGGTTTTTCCGATGAACACTCTTCTTTGGTGGCTAATGTGCGACATTTAACCACCAATTTCATCTCACCTCAATTCCATGTTGTTTTTGATGATCTCTTTGAGACTGTCAACAGGACTGGTGTAGATGGACCCATCATTGAATCTATCTGTAAGGATTTATTTCGCCTTAATAGGGAACTATATGCAGAAGATGAACTTGATGAAGCTGGTAACATAATTTACTGGCCTCCTCCCCTCGATGAAGTCTGGCTCGATGAAGCCGGCCGTTGACAAGGTAATGAAGATCGGATACGTCAACGCCGTCGAAATGAGGACCTCATGCGTGACCGCAATCGAGCGGTCAGACAAGCAATTCCTGTTACTATAACGAAGGATGACGACCAGGATCCTGACGTCTTACCTATTTCTGATGAAGACAGTGTAGATTCTTCTCTCTACAGTCGAGATTCAGAATCTGAGGGAGGTATTTGGGACAATCCACATAATGATGATGTCTCAATTGCTCCAGAGGGAGCACAGCTAATTCCACCAGATGAATTCGATAGAGAACCATTGGTTGGTTCGCCTGTTGGTCGTAATATTGGTCCTGAACGTGAGACAGTACGACCTGTCCCCAATCGAGTTCCAGCTCCAATACAAGCTCCTGAGGGAGCTTACCAACGACGACGTGGAAAAGCAAAACAGTATCCTCCAGCCGTGTGGTGACGTGGTGCTGATGACAAATTAGAGAGAATCGCGATGAATATTGTTCGAAAAGAATATAAGAAATTCAATCGTGATATGTTTGCCCTGACTTTTGGTCATCATGATATACCACCCATGGCTCAGCGGATGTCAAAGAAACGACAGCGCTTGAATTACAAACAATATTGTATGAGCCATAGGAGAGCAGGTGATATGGCCTTAATGTCTTTAACGTTGGACAAAACAATTCCAACAGTGGCCGATCTTTTGGCGAGTCCATTAGCTCAGTACATCACTCTCGCAGCGAATGATTGCGGAAATAGTGGTACAGCCAAAGAATTGATTGTCTCATACGTTCACCCTTTATTCCTCAAGGCTCATTCAGCCGCAAGCAAAGCTGATAACCCCAGTTGGCGAGAAGCCACAAGAGGAAAGTTTGCTGATGAATATTGGGAAGCTATGAAACTGGAAATCGCAACATTGGAAAATATTGATGCATGGTCAGTGGTTGACCGAAATGACTCTGAGGGAGCTCCGCATCATGTAATACCAAGCACTTGGGCATTCAAGTGCAAACGTTATCCAGATGGACGAATAAAGAAGTTCAAAGCACGTTTTTGTGCTAGAGGCGACAAACAGCTTGAAGGGATCGATTTCTTTGAGACTTATGCCCCAGTTGTCAAGTGGACCACTATAAGGCTTATGTTCATTTTGGAAATTCTACTTGGATTGAAGTCAAAGCAAGGAGACGTCCTGTGCGCTTTCCTTCATGGAGAACTAGAACCAGATGAGAATGTTTATGTTGAAATGCCTCTTGGCTTCTCTCAGTATGCAAAAGATGGAACACGAAAAGTCCTCAAACTGAAGAAGACCTTGTATGGACTTCGGCAAAGTCCGAGAGCCTTTTGGAAGTATATCACCAAAAAGCTCGTAGCTTGTGGATTGGAACAATCCCAATTTGATCCGTGTCTCTTTGTTGGAGCCAAAGTAATTTGTGTTGTCTATGTTGATGACATTATTTTTTGGAGCAAAGATACAGCGGAAATCAATAGCTCAGCAATGCAATTGCGAGAGCTTGGTGTCGACCTCGAACAGGAAGACGATGCCGCCGGGTTTCTTGGAGTCACGTTGGAACGAGACCCAGAGACAGGTTTGCTTGAAATGAAGCAAACAGGACTGATCAAACGAGTAATCGAAGCACTTGGATTGGATGATGGATTCGTCAAAGGGAAATTCACTCCTTCTGAATCCAAACCGTTGATTAAGAATCTCAACGGTGAAGCAGCAAGTGGGGCTTTTAGCTACAGCAGTGTAGTAGGTATGCTTCTTTATTTATCTGGACACACCCGCCCTGATATCACTTTTGCTGTCAATTGTTGTGCTCGATACATGTTCAATCCTAAACATCTGCATGAGTTAGCTTTGAAACGAATAGGTTGTTATCTCAAGCAAACTTCTGACCGTGGAATAGTCATGAACCGCTCAAGCGATGTTAGCAAACTTGATGCTTATCCTGACACTGACTTTGCAGGGATGTATGGTCACAAGGATCACACAGATCCAGCTTGTGCAAAGAGCTGCACTGGATTCATTATCACTTTTGCAGAGTGTCCTGTATTTTGGCAATCTAAATTGCAAACAGAGACAGCTCTATCAACGATGGAAGCTGAAATAATAGCATTATCTGCATGTTGCAGAGAGCTGTTTCCCATCATTGACATGGTTCGTTCGTTAGCCAAGGCCACCAATTTTCCTATTGGAAGTACGACCATGAATGTCTCCATACATGAAGACAATTCAGGAGCACTCGTGTTGGCTAAGACCCTGCCACCACAGTTTACTCCCCGAAGCAAGTATTATGCAATCAAGACAATTTGGTTTCGTGAGGAGATCTTCAAGAGGAATATCCAGTTAAACAAAATTGACACAGTCGAACAATTGGGAGACATCTTTACTAAAGGTCTCACAAGGGTTGTTTTTGAGTATCTCCGAAAGAAGATCATGGGATGGTAATTCCCGACATTCTCTCATTAGGATTCGAGCCTTGAATATTAGATTCCAGTCTCGAGAGGGAGTGTTGTATCAGGTTGTAAATCTGGTACTGTATTATGTACTTTTGGGTATATATATATAAGGGGCAAAGGTACCCCTGGTATGTTCGATCCTGTTCTCTAATGTCTGATGAGTCAAGGTCAAGGACTTACTTGATGGGAGTGCTTAATAGAAGCACCCCAGGCGTACACTTACGCATTTCTAGGTAAAAGATCCAAAACGAGTGAGAGAACTAATAGTTCTCACACATCTACGTCAGAGCTCCAAATTCTCATTTATCAATTATGAGAATTCGGGAACTAATATAGTTCTACGAAGAAATACGTGCAAAATTCTCATTTTATCATATGAGAATTTAGAAACAAGAGCTCCGTTTTTGATTTTATTAGGCAAAGCTAGTGTTTCTGCGAGAACACTAATCTTCATAATTTTCTAAACTCTTCCCGACAACCTCGTTTGTTAGCTTAAAAATATTTCCCATCTGAAATCTACTTTTACTAACTTACAGCGCATATTCTCCAAGCAGAGCCACTATTACCTTCCTTTAACACCTCATCATTAGTTATCAACCTATTTATTGACTACAAAGTAAGCCATAGGTTTAGCAAGTGGGATGATGCTACGTCGACGAGTTTTTTTTCATTTGATGGGTGACGAGAATGTCGTCCACACGATGAAGACGAAGACAACAATGAAGACAACGAGGATGACACGGCGACAATGACAACGACGACAATGACAACGACGACGATGACAACGACGACGATGACAAAGACGGCAATGACAACGACAACAATTACGGCAACAACAATGAAGACAACAACAATGAAGCAACAATCAACTGTTGGCAACAATCGGGGGAGTAGGATAGGAGAGAAGAGACGGCTTGGGGGTGTGGGATGACGGAGGAGGGCCACGGGGGAGGCGATTTGGTGGAGTTTTTTGAGCTCCACGAAATTGTTTCCAGACCCACCTTCCGCCCCCCCCGGAGCAGGAGAAGGACCGAACTTATTTTGCAGGTGTCCTGGGCATAGGTGTCAGCTAGTCAGTCTTTTCATTTTTTTGGATTTTTCATAACTAATACATAAACTAAACCCCTGTCGTAGGACCTATTTGCGGTCATTTTTTACTTAGGCAACCCATGTATCATTCGACGCGTCTTGATGTGCTCTTTCCACAGGCTAGCTACTTACTTGGTTTGGAATAATACTAACGGAGTTATGACATTTTGACTAAAGGCATGGTGACTAGCTGGATTCAGCAAAACCACCATTTTAGGGACCGTTAGACATGTAATGTCTCACCCTCTAGACCGAAGGTCTAGATTCCCTCAGTACATTTTTTACTGACTCCTATGTTGAAAAACCGTAGACCTTAGGTCTAATATCTAGTACTAAACTTAAGGTCTAATATTAGACCTAGTGTCTATGCTCAGATATAGGACCTTAATTCAGGGGCGAAATCTACTTAACAGCTTAACCCCTATTTGCATTCCGGCGGGAACAAAAAACTATCCCTCCGTAGATTTTCTACGTAGGAATAGTACGTTTTTTATTCTCGTTTCAGCACACACCACAACCCACAAACAACACCACCATGGTGAGCTTCCGCCGCCTCCAGCGTGTTGAATTTTACAGTTAGACCCAATCCGGCACAAACCCGATGCAGACGAGGGGTTGGGAGAGGGGTCAGTCGAAGCGATTCAATTGAATCGATGAACTGGTAGAGTAATAAAATAAAAACTAGCAACTCTATTATTTACAAAAAATTATAATGTAACAGATTAGACGCCGAATGCAATGACCATGCCGCCGGGGCAATACGGCGCGAGGCACATCACCTGATGGAGCGCATCAGTGGCTTCATGCGAAGCCCCTAAACGACGCCATAGGGCGAGTGCTCGCGCCATATAGGCCCGGCGGACGCCATGGTCGTCGTCGTCGTCGTCCGATGAAAACACAACACACAACTAACTTTAAGCTAGAGATTATCGTACTTTTTTACTAGTAAAAGTAATGATTTTTATAACACAAAATGGATTCCTATGCACGTCATCGATGCGACAAGCGCTGAGCAAATGTGAAACGCCACGATTGTAGCTGAAGACCTCAGCTACATTTTGGTGTATTCAGATGGCTTGGAGGACAAAAATTCAGTGGAGTGTGGAGTTGAAGGAACGGGTGGTGTATCATAAAGGGCCTTAAAAGGAAAGGAATTGTTTCATCGTTCAGCTGTTAACAGCTTAACCACTATGGCCGCATATCTGCGACCACTTTTTTTTAGGGCTTCGTAAATGTGTTATAACTTCTCGAATTTTTGATATGGTGGTATGGTGAAGTTAAGTATGGATCAGTTACAAATGTTTGTGAGGCTCCTGGACGGCGATATCGAAAGAAAAGAAGATATGACAATAAAATGACCAATGTGAAATAGGACCAGCAAAAAACTATCATTAGGTGAAGTACATCAGCGCAAGATATTTTAGATGAGGCATATATGAAGTCCACTTTCATAAGGTGAGGCAGATAGACGCCAAAAAAGAAGCCTTTTCTCTCACCTAATGAAAAAAAGAATCATCAGATCATGAGGTGATGTGTAAGAAAACCCGATTTGATACGGTGAGGCTCATAAAACCCAAATCGAATTGGGTGAGTACACAGGGAATCAAAAAATTAAGGTGGAGTGCAATTTTGGTATGGTGCAAGCCAATGTGGGTCAAAAACGTCTTAAACGTCACATTTTAAGACGCTTTTTCCTATCGGACATACGCTAGCTAATT
>JALLPB010000536.1:0-14869 GCA_036939975.1 Cyclostephanos tholiformis | reverse complement strand
AGGTAATGAATAATGCCTCCCATATTTTTGATCAGTTGGCAGCAATATTAAAGGAAGGGAAAAGGAAGGATTGCGTCTTGTTTGTCTTCCACATTTGTCTTCTCTCTTGCAGAAATACTGATTTCTCCCCACAGGCATTTGTCGACTGCAACTGTTTGGGTAAGTGTTTTTAATTGCTTACCATCATCAGACAAATCCCAATTGTCCCTCATTGCTGTTATTTCCTTGATGACTAGTTTCAGGGCTGGAATTGCCCTTCGAATTGCTTCTTCCCCCAATGCATATGTTTCAATGTGCTTGTTGAGTATGTCCCCTTCTTCCCCCAATGCATATGTTTCAATGTGCTTGTTGATTATGCCCCGAAGCATGATGAAGAGATCGTTTCCAATTCCAATTTCACAGTGGAGGAGAGGGGTGACATAATTTGTAAGAGGTATGAATGGACACCACGGCCATTGTTTAATTCTGAGTAGCAAATTTATCCCACATCTCACCAGATCATCAATTTTCCACATCTTGCTCTGCTCATCCAGGAATTGTTTCCTCGAGGCCTTGCAGAGCATGCACCACCATCCTGACATCGACTCTTTCCCAAGGCCCATCGCTTGAAATGCCAAATCACCGGTAACATATATGCTGACAAGGTGAGAGTGTATTGAATGTGTTTCTTTGTTGAACTCACATTCTAATCCCCCCTAATTGTTCATCTCTATATTAAGATTCCATGTTGCCACAATTTTGAGACCTTTGGTAAGTCGTGTCAGAATTGTGCTTTCAATCAATTTGCCTGTGTCTTTACAACAGATCAACTCACAAACAGATACTTCGAACTCTATAATTCTTTCATCGGTCAAGTCTACAGAAACGGATGCACCAAATTGGAAAGCAGTGTCCTAGTGATCTCCACCCACAACCACTTGGATGCGCACTACTTCCAAGGGGGTGATTGATTTGCTCGTCAAATGTCGCTATAAGTAAACTGTTATTTCATCATTGATGTTCTTCTCTGTCCACTCAACAAATTCTGCCCTCTCTTTTCCATCATAGGTGAATTCAATGCTGCCATAGTGAACTTTGGTGTGGCCCTCAGACAACAACATGTCAATGCTACGTCTTGTTGGACAGAAGCCTTTGTTGAGGTGAGCACCCAAATGTTTTTTAATTCTATTTCACCTGTGCCACTAACACTTGCAGCACTCATCATTGCTTGGAATTGTGTTGCACTCATTGGGCTGCACACAGGTACTCGTTGTGTTTCACAGGCGGCAAGGAAGGAGTCATGGTAATAGCAGATGATGTGGTTGGTGATACGGTATGCTGATTCAAATGTTCCCCCGTGTTTGGAGCCGGAGATTTTGATGGTGGTGTTGAGCCATTCTTTTGAGTTGTGGAAGCAAGAATTGCTTTTGGTATGAGGAACTCTAATGTAGGATATTCTATGATTAGATATACCACTAACATTGAGTTGATATTCTGTGCTCAGTAGATCATTTAATTCTCTTAGTAGACTATGCATCAATCTACAAACAGATCGGTTTGTAAGATTGAAGCCATCATCCCACCCCCAGAGCTTGCAATAGATGTGGATATAACTTAGCCATATCCAACTTTGACGTATCGTCATCACCAGACAATGTGATGATATCATACTTCCACTTTTTAATGCTTATTGTGGTTGAGCTAACATTGTCGTCATTGTCATCAGCATAGCTGTCATCTTCATCATCCTTGTCAATGACAGCTTCGTTGTACTCATCATCAGCATCTTTGCCGTCATCCTTCTTCTTTTCAAGTACATAATTCCACTTGAACTGCTCCACACATTGTCTGAATGAATGTTGTTTGATCCAAAATCCATTCAATTGTGGAGGAGTGACAATCATTCTGCCATCACTATATTTCTGCGATTCAATTTTTCTGGGAGAATAGACATCGAATATGCCAATCCGAATGAAGTGACTCCTCACCCTATGCACTGGGGACACACCATTGATGAACGAAGCTAAGTCCATTGTCTTTGCATCAATTTCAAATGTGCCATTCGAAGCTACTGAGCAGTTGGGTGTTGTAAATTGATGGTCCTTGATGAATTGTTTCCACTTCAATTTCTTTATGGAGAAGCCCCATTTTTTATGAAAGTAAGCAAGTTGGGCTGCCATAAGAAGATACTCGTAGTCATTTGGGGACATACCCAATTGTTTTGATAGATGAAATTCATGATCATAGCTCAAATCGAGGCTATACCAGAAGGAAGAGGCGGTGGAGAGGTAAATCGTGTGCTCAGCAAGGTAGTCCAGCAATGCACCACCATAACTTGGTACCATGTTGAAAGTGCATGAACCCTTTTAGAACAGGGATTTGTAAGCGTGTTCTTAGGTCCCCCTTAAAAGAGGTTCATGCACTTTTGCGATTTCAGCAAATGACGGCCATCGCCATGACCATCATTGTATGACGAGTTTAATCCCTTTTGTGACGCGTGAGATTTGGAAAAACAAGGTTCGTACTATTCCTACGTAGACCTCCTGTACCCTAGCGGTACAATACTCTGCAACACAATGGGCCACATTTTCCGGCCAACCATGGTGTGCGGCGGAAATGGCCCCTAGCGCCACCCATGCCCGGGGGACACCCAAACCAAGCACACCGACCTCATCCCCACACTATGGGCTAACGTAGGTGCGCTTGGTTTGGGCATCCTACTCCTATTATTAGACTATTATGATATTCTCCACACATGGTAAAAGTGTTAGATTTTTTAGGTTATATTTTCACACAGCATCCTCGTCGTTGAGGACATTGTTCACAGTATAATCCCCCCCAAACTCCCTTTCACCATCAGTGCTATCATCTGTCATCACAGTCATCATGGTGTTGCACACCTCTCCCCTCAGCTGACCCCTCAACTTCAGCAAGTCTGCCCATTCTTCTTCTGACAGATTAATAGCTGATGCCATCGTATCCTGCCTCATCCGCTCCGCATATTTTCCCAACATGGTTTCCGACATATTGATCTCGGCTATCTTCAACCTTTCCAACTCTTGCTCGTCATCGGCAGTCCACTTCTCAAAAGATGGCGGTGGCACATGATTGATACGTATCTCCTTCCACCAAGCAACCATCTGAGCCTTCTTCATTTTGTTCTCTTTTGGCACATCGTACCATGCCAGCAACGCATTGAAGTCTGCCACAGAGACAGTCTTGTAATGGTTGTTCCCAAAGAAGAGCACCTTTGCATCAAGGATGGCCAGTGCCTTCTCTTCTGAAGCCATCCGCTGAAGCCTTATTTCTTAATCTCCTCCCAAGCTTTCAGGGTATCCTCACGACAGCAAAGTGCCTCTGCTTTGAAAAAATCGTCAGAGCATACATGACAACCACCAGTTGCATAAAACTTCTTACCATGCGTATTTGCATGTGCAAGCAACTGAATTCTCTCCTGGGAATGTTTTTTGGTAATTTGTATCATGGTGTGTGCCTCGGGAACAGCTTTGAGCAATGCCTGAAGTGCCGACCCATCATAACTGGCTTGATTTAATGCAAACATGGCGTAATCATTCGCCTCTTGGATTGTCCGAAGGAGCTGGGTGTATTCGTCATCACCATCCCCAATCAACTTCCTCACCTTTGGGTCATTCAGGCACGCCCTAGTTAATGGGGCGGCTCCGACCTTTGTCCACGAGGCCTTGCATGCCTCACATGAAAACCCCAACTCAAAAGCAGAAGGCAACACCAGTTTGGTACATGCTTGTACTGTGGCACTGCCACACTCTTCCTCTGTTTTACTGATTCATTGACAAGCAACTCAAGATTCTTATGGAATTGACTTTTGAACTTACCATAAGTTCGGTCAGTCTCTTGAGTCACCGCAGTGGTGTTCGGTACACAGGGGTAGAGGTACACCCCACGAAACCTCAACTGAGTGAGGAGCTCGATTTGGAGATGGCCCGGACCGCTGTCACATTTAATGATGAGACGGCGGCCTGGCACATCAAGAGTATTTGGGTACATCCAAAGGATGTTGTTCAGGACATACAGCACAAACTTGCAATCATTCATCCCTCCCTTGGTGTTCATCCCAAAGGTCACGTCATACTCTCTTTCCTCCGACCGGCCAAACACCCCTTTCACCTTTACGGCCATGGCGAACATCTCAGTTCTCATCCTCTGGCAATCTTCCAACGTAGCTTTTGTCTGGAATTGGAAGTGAGGCACCAACGCCTTGCCAGCGCATTGCTTCCACAAATCAAAGTCACCGTGAGGCTATCTTTGTTCGTGGACTTCCCAGTCATTGGGAATCTTGGGTCATGAAGAACAATCTCCGGTCGTCCACCCCTCCTTCCTTGACTCCCATCAATGGACAAACATGTCTCGTTGAAGTTTATGTTGTTCCGCAGCTGTTCGTTGGGGATTGTCACGTTGCCACTGTCGTCCTCAAATGCGAAGCCAAGCCGGATCAAATCATCCTCCCAATTGTCAAAACAAATGCTGATGTTTTTGTATATTGTCCATTGAATTCTACGATCCTCACAGTACTCCAGCTTTGACGCGTCGATATCCCTCACAGTGCTTATAAGGATGCGATTCAATAGCTTCCTGCAGTAGTTGCAATGCATGCACTTGTTAATCACATCGGCAAGTTTATTCATGGTGAGTTCGCCATCCCTCGAATTCAGTTGATTGATGCATACGTAGCTTTCAAACGCAACTCAAAGGGATTTGTACAGTGACTTTGGAATGTCACTCTAGACGCCAGGCTTCAGTGGCGATACTCCTGCGATACCATCATTAGCATATTGTTGAAGAGTTCGCGCTGATGGGCCAACACCATCAAATTTGACTTTCACTTTTTTTGAAATGGCATATGAAGATAGGCCATCTGGTTTCTCCTTCTCCTTTGCATACCAACTTGTCGCCCTCTTAAACGCACGCTTTTCATGCTCTGTTATGTCAAATTTATTAATTCGCCATTCCTGCATCCCCGGCGCCGTAAGCCGTATCTGCTTTAACGTTGGCTTAGGGACGAATAGCACGGCTTCTTCACATCCCCCCCTAAAGTCTCTGGGTCTACAGAAGATCCTGATGGCGTTGTCGTTCTGTCATAGGCGACACAGACAGCCCAGCCGTCGTTTGATCAATTGAACTTGTCGGAGGGCTCTTCCTTTTTCCGCCTAAGGCCTTTGCATACGCTTGGCGGACTGCCATTTGCTTTGCAGGGTTGCAACTCTCCTTATTGGTGAATTTGCACGCCCGCATCACCTCGGGCACCTTTGATGCTGGGCATCGCTTCAGGTACGCCACAGTGGCTGCGATTCACTTGTCCATTGCCACACCCTTTTCTGACATGATAAGAAACAAATTATTCCAATCTGGCGCATGGGTTGTTGCTGTAGATTGATGCACAATCGTTGATATCATGTGGTGGTGTTTTTTTTTCTTACAAGATTTTCCATGTCTGTGTTGCGTCTCGATGTGGTTAGGCAAGAAGACTCTTTGGGAAGATAGGGGTGTCATATATCAATTGAATTGGAAAGGGCTGCTATAAGACTGGATACTTGGTTGGGGTCTCAGTTCCTGTGTACAACGATTGACGACGTTGGTGTGTCATGATAGGGATTAAACTTGTAGATCTGATTTTAGATGACCGCGGAATCATCTGCCTAGATCTGACTTTAGAAGATTCTGCGATCATCTCCGCTTCCACCTGGAGGTTCTACTGCTCATCAGCTCTCATCTCCTCATGGCGTTGGCATTCATCCCTCAGCGTTAACAAGCTTTGGAGGGTGTCTCAAGCTCAGCCGCCTTGTGACAACGTAGCTTGATTAGTTGATTTAGAAGGGCTCTCTTGTTGATTTTCACTTGATCCAAATATCTCTTCTAAAGGTTTTGGCGTTAATCCTCTGCCGCTGCGCGCTCAGCGTCTAGCTGGCTTTGGAGGGCGTCAACATTCACATGTGCTCTCCTACAATGATCTCATTAATGTTTATATTTTACTCTATAGCTGATCATTTGACAACGCCATGGCAGAGGAGGTCACCGTTATAAACGGCGATGGGGCGGTGATTAAAAAAATTGAACTCATCCTATACTCTCGACGGAGATGGCGCATTGTATAATTATCTTTTAAACCAATCTCAAAAATATCTCACGCAGGATTGGATTTGAATGGCGACCTTGAACAGATTTGTTGAAATGTTTACGATGCTGAACGCCCAAATCAAGAAAGAGGAAAACATTGAAACCTACGAGGACACAGTGATCTTAACTATAATCCTATAGATTTTCTCTGGGATTGATGCATGCAACTCATCTCGCGACGAACTTGTTATTCATGATCGAAAGATTCGCTCAAGCCGTTCTATGTCAACAATTTTTGCATTTGATCTGCCTACATTCCTTGTACTCGAATCGACACGTCCACCCCAAGAGCTCGCATCTGTAGTGAGAGAATCAAATCTTGATAGGATCGAAGGCTGCATAGATTGGGACAATACACTGTTACGTCGGTCTCCAAGACGATATTGAAGACTTCCCAGAGAATCTGAAGGCGTGAAATGCATAGAGCCATATTTTTGGGGGGCTTCTCCTTGACGTCTCCAGTCATTTTCCCAATAATGTCGAATAAGTTTATCTAGCACTTTGCGGTCAAGACTACCTTCCGGAAAGCCGTTATGCGAGGCTGAAACATTACAGTTGGAATTCCCATTAGTCATGGGCTCTTCCAACTTTCTTTCAGAGGAAGTCTGGTTTTCTTCTGATTTGTGGGGTTTGTTGTGATTTTCATGTTTCCCATTTTCAATCACTGTGTTACGTTTGGCACTTATGTAAGATACGGCACTCATTGGCGAGCTAGCCTTTTCACTTGACTCAACTTTATCCCGGTCGCGGCTAGTCGCTATTGCTTGGTGATAAAGAGAAGTTCCTATAACATAATTTTCATCTGGTGGTTCAGTTTGTCGTCCTGGGCAATCGGGTTTGGAGTTGTTCGATGGTACATAGGTCTTAAGAGAAGTCGGGCTATCGGGTTTGGACTTGTTCGACGGTACATCTGTCTCAGGAGGAGTATCGCAATAAAGGGCGTTAGAGCTGGCGCCCACCTCGAAGGAAGCCAACATATCGCTTGAGGCATAAACTTTTACTGTAGGATCGGCGCCTCGAGTAAGTTTCGAGTTTATTTTGTCCAGTGATCCTATCATACTTGTCAGACTACGACAGCTTATTTCATCGTCCGCATCGGAGCAATCGTCGCGTTCAACACAAATTGGGTCGCCTTGATTGATTATCTCCGACTCCAAACCAATGTCTTGTTCACTAGATGTTGTTCTCTTGTCGTCGTCAACCGTCGACATTGCTGGAGAGCATTGTGAACCAAGGTTTTTTGTCACCTTATATCGCTTGCATTCATCTGATTCACTGGACGTTCTGGATGATCGTTTGCTGCTTGGCGGTAAACAGTCCGACTTGATTTGTTCCGGAGGATCAATGCAAATAGTTTGACGAATATAGTCATCCTGCTCATGAGAAAAACTAACTTCCAGGTTGGTTGGCTTCAGAGTGCTCATCATATGACATTGCTTTGCTAGATTGCATTGCTCATCAAGCGCCTGGAGCATCCTGATTGGACAAGGTTGCAAATTCACACGGCGCATACTCATCGAAATAAATCCAACAAAAATCGCTCTCTGGTCTCTATGTAGTGCAACGCTCCAAGGAACTCCTCCCGAATAACAACCCTTAATGGAATAGATATGATATAAAGGGAACGTGGCAGTCGAAATCACAATACATCCTTTCAATGAAATTATGTCCTTCGTGTTGTCTGCATCTATCATAGCTGCAATTGTCGTTGTAATAACTGGGACGAACCATAGCTTGAACTGAAGCGTTTGAGTAAGAATCATCTCCGTGTCGTCCCCGTAATCAGGCACAGATATCATCCACTTTAAATTCACCTCAACATCACGTGTAATTCCTTCGAAGGGTATTAGTTTTGAATGCCACGAGTCATCAGAGCAAAGTTTGTGCAGCTCTGCTTCCCCTACTTGAAATGCATTATCAAAACCGAATGAAACAAAGAATCCGGATACAGATAGTAGCGTTTCTCTAACAGCCCTTCCATGTTCGCTGCACCACGCAGACAGAATCTCTCGTATGCCACTTATCTTTTCGAGCCGAACTATCAGATCGAAGTGTTCATACGGAATCGGATGAATATCCGATGATTCTTTCATGACATCAAAGTTATGTGTAGTGTGTTTTTCCGAAGCCCGGGAACGAGATTTTGTTTTAATATCGGGTTCATCATCAGTTACTTGTGAGGATCCATCGTCATAATCACATATTTTTTCTTCTCTTTCGTTCGTTTGTGACGAGCAAGTCGATGCGTGGGTTGCATGTTGGATCTCATCGCCCTCATGTTGAACAGTGCTCTTGTCTACATCGTTTTTCAGCAGCAACGATTGCTGCGACCATTCATCGAACAAAGAATCGGGCGACGAAGCTGCATCGCGAAGATGTCTTATTAAGCCATTATAAGTCTGAGAAACAATTCCAGCATGATTAGTGTCGAATTCGGGGACATGATCTTGTTGGGGGGAATCTCTCGTCGGACGGTAAGGATGAAGTGCACGAGTCTCTTTCTGTTTGGCGAAATTTCTAGATCTCCTCCAATATCTCTGAATGATCACGATGCGTTCGCAGCCTGTCGAAAGTGCGGTAAGTTGGTCTAATGATCCTACTGCAACCAACACTTGAACATTTCCAATCGGAGTGTGAAACCTGGGATCAAGCAAATCGAACTTACTGTTGGCGACGATGCATGACAACAAATCACAAAGCTTCCTTTCCGACGTATATGATGGCTCGATAAGAAATGAGATATTGGCTAGTCCAACCAGCCGCTTTGCTGATGCTGTTTTACAATACCAAACGTGAAGAGTCACAGTTGCTAAATCGTCCCGCTTGTCTTCTGCCTCTATTGGTACTTTCCATGAGCAAATTGCGTTTTGAATTGTGTTGAAATCGTTGGTTGTCAGCGTAAATATTTCCAGAGGGCCTTGTCCAAATTCTTTGTTGTAGATCTGCGATTGTGTCATCTCGAGCATGGACAAACTTTGTTTGCTGCATGACATTCCCAGCTTAAAGCAACCTGTATTTTCGTTGCAAAAATGTGTTGTCAATTTCGAAATCCGATCAACTCTGATATTAAGCCAAACTGGTGACACCATCGCTTGCTTTAGAGGTGAGTGTTGCTCATGGGGGCTTATTTCGAGTGATTCCACCTGGTAAGAGGATACACGCTTAGTGTTTGATAAGTTTGATGATGGTAAAGCAACAGCAGTGTCATCATTTGAGCCTCCAGCGAAACGGGAGAGGAGCACGGATAGTGGGTGAGGAGTAGACGCCGATGAAGGTATTGGTACTCTCATCAAAATCTGGGTTTCTTTGGCAGCCGGCGGACTGCTCGTGACGGCATCACAAGCTTTCTTACTGTCCGCATGAAGACCGATTTGCACCATCAACGTTCCGACTTTATTGCCAACTTCAGCAATATTTTTTGCAAGCTCATCATTGATCAGTACCAGATCAAGTTTCCCATCAAATGATAGTGTATCAGACAAAATGACATCGCGAAGCCTCAAGCATGCTTTTGCCATACATAATATGCTGTTGGGCTTTGGGACAAGAGTGGTCTCCTTGCCCTTGCTGCCAAGCATGGCTACACGTGGCAACTTTGAATAGCGCGCTACTTTTGACGCGCGATAGCAGAGGCGAAAATTCATCGTGCCATCTAACCACATGCGAACACAATCATCATTCTTGATCGCAACCTCCATCTGCCTTGCGTAAACATTCTTGAGTAGAGAAATCTCATTTTCATTTCCACGATGTTTCCGGTCCTTCGGCGGTGTCCTTCTTGTGAAGGTCGCCGCTTTTTGTTGATAACCAAATCGCTCGCAGACAACAAATTCTGTCGTGCCCCCAGCTTTACCCCGATCAAATGGTAGTGGGGGGGAATCGTATTCCAAAATGAAGTCATGATAGCCATTGATTTTATTCGCGATTCTGGCACACAGATTTATCCCCGTCACCTCAAGCTTCATCATGCCAATATCTTTTAGAGCATGTGATTGGTGTGATCCTGCAGATTGGAGGGAAGGAAACCCCTGTGCAGATGGCGAGCTTGCATTTTCAATCATTCGAGAGAGCCACATATCATACGGATCGACACATGTATTGGCCGAGTCAACAGTTGGTATTGTCATGTCGTCGCTGCAAAGGTCAAGCAATTCCTCGAGTAAGCTTTGTTTCTCCTCGTTACCACTGACACAAAAATCGCTGTGGACTCTGGTTGAGTCATCGTTGACGCTTTGGTTGCAATTGCAATCGTTGATGCTTGCGGGCTGTGTGATTGGTGGCATTGTATCGAGGCAATGCAGAATCCCAGGTAAAGTCGTTGACGAGAGCATCGCTTGGCGTTCGGGAAGGCCATGCATTCCAGAACAGTCACGAAGTCGAGCTGTTGCTGCATCGGAACACACAAGCAATCGAAAGAATAGCTCGAAGCCTGCTTCTCCGATATGTATCTTGTGGCAATTAAGATCAACATCAGGACTTACTATTGGAGATTCTCTCCTAAGCAGAAACTTGACTGTTTTATGGGCGCCCTCCTTTTCGAAAGATACTTCCGTCAAGTCGCTGATGCATATATCTCGAATGTAGGCAAAACCAACTATTACAGGCCGCGATTGCACAGAGCTGGAGACCCTCTCCTCAGTCCGTGGATGCTGGCGATTTTGTGAATGACGTAAAAATGTCACTTTCAGCGGCGAAGCATCTATCAAGTAAGTGCAGAGGGCGCTGATGCTACCAAGTAAAGGATATTCAATTGCCCTTGACTCGCCATCCTGGGTAAGAGAAAGATCTGAGTAGGTTTGTTCTCCCCAAAACTGCACCCTAGCAATGATGTCATTCACTGAACACGCCTGCAAGCGAATTGTCAATGTTCCGAGTAGCTCGCCAATGACACCTGGAGGTAAAGATGGCCCCCGGGCTAAAGGGGGAGCCTGCATCATACAAAGTCACGACTTCTTGCCATTGAGTAGAAAGAAGATGCAAAATTCGAGGCACGTCCGGAATCGCTTTTGGTTTTTGCTTGGTTGATTTAAATTTTTTGTCTCTCGACAGTTTAGGGCTCGACAGCTTCGGGCACCTCGAATACGCCGAGAATCTTCATGAAAATTATGTAGCGTCCCATATTTGTCACCAGACGTTTTCCAGGAAGACCATTCCACATTGATCACCAGGAACAAGCTCATGACGACAGAGCAGCATATGAGGTTGCCTCGTATCCAAGCAGAGATGGCTCGATTGCCGACTTGCTGATCAGTCACTTTTGACGCCCGCGGAAACTTCGAACTACCATATTAACTTTTCTTCCGTAAAGGGGCAGACAGACGGTTATTTGTGAAAATAGTAATAATACAGGGTATCGTAGGTCGAAAAAAAATAATAATAACATGGCAAGCTGAGCACACAGCGGCCAAGGTGTTGTTTCACGAGGGGCAAATCAAGATGCAAGACGTCGGCGAGTTAATCCGTGCCAAGAGCGAAGACGACGAAGAGGAGGATGAATCGTCGAAGTGGGTACCGTCGGGATCCTGGTGGAGGGACTTTTTGTACTTTAGCGGTCCAGGTGAGATATGACGATATATAATGATTGCAGAAAGGCCGTCATTGTGATAGCGCTGATTTTTTCACCGTTGATGAATCCCTCCCCAGGTTGGTTCGTTAGCATTGCCTACGTCGATCCGGGAAATTACCAAGCTGACATACAAGCCGGGGCCACCTCCCGGTACTCCCTATTGTTCGCATTGTGGTGGACGGCTATTTTGTCAATTTACGTTCAAGTTCTTTGCGTGAGGCTCGCGTTTCATTCCAACCTAACGCTTTCGCAAGCACAAGCGTTGACGCATCCCTCCAGGAGATCTCGTTATTTCAATTGGGCCATCGCTGAGTTCTCCACCGCCATCACCGACCTCCCGACAGTTGTTGGATTTGCCATGTGAGAAAATGTTTCATTTATATTTCGTGGTTGTACATACTGCATGCTTGTTGGTGCTCACGTCAATTATCTTTCAATCGGAATCAGTGCTATCAATTACTTTTTTGGGTTACCGTGAGTTACATTCATGAAAAAGATCCACGATGTTATGTCTCTTTGATATGAAGCATTATTTTCGACGAGCTGATTCTTCTCACTCAACACTCAACAGTTATTGGATTGGTGTTCTCATGAGTTTGTTAACTACGATGGTATTCCTCGCATCATTGTCGTTCGGCATGCGATTACTCGAAATATCAATCTTCTCATTCGTTGCCATTATGAGCATCGCGCTGTGGGTCGAGATGTCTTACGTCGGTCCTGACTATTCCGAGATGTTTAAGGGATGGGCTATCGGATTCACGGAAACGACGAATTCGGACATCTTCAGCCTCGCTGGGATTTTAGGATCGGTCGTCATGCCACACAATCTATACCTCCACACTGCGGCCGTGCAAAGTAAAAGGCACCACATCAAACAATCGCCCGATGTCATAGAGAAGGCCGTCAAATACTGCTCAATCGAGCCGATTATACCGATCCTGGTCTCCTTCTTCGTCAACATGGCGGTCGTTTCGATTGCGGCGGAGAGTGTCTATGGAGGTGAGGGTGCGAGCTCCGTTGGACTAACCAATTTCTGCGCTTACTTCCAAAGCCTCAAGGGGGGCTGTCTACTCTGGGCAACCGCCTTGCTTGCGGCCGGACAATCCGGCGCAATAACGACGACCTACACCGGCCAATATGTCATGGATGGATTCCTCCAAATCCAGGTGGCACCGTGGCTTCGATGCATACTCACGAGACTGGCCGTGATAGCTCCAAGCGTCGCCGTTTCGGTCATGTTCCCCGACAAACTCAATCAACTCGTTAACGTCGTGAATGCTCTGCTGGGATTGCTCCTCCCGTTTGCGTTCACCCCCCTGGTTAAGTACAATTGTTCCGAAAAGATCATGGGCGAGGGGAATGCGAGCAAGGGAACGGAAAAGGTTATACTTTACCTATTCGCCGCGATCGTATGGGCGGTCAACGCAACCACTATTTCCGTGAGGGGGGGTGGATTCTTCGGCGAAATCGCCACAGATTCTGCACATACGGTTCTCTTGATTTTACTTGAGGTTGCCGTTCAGGTGAGCTCCGGGGTGCTCGTGAGCCCTTATGATCATTTATTCGCATATTTTTCATTTAAAGTATATTTTTTTTCTCCATCAACATCCGTCGAAACAATTTGTCAAAGATTTTTTATGCATGGTGGAATTTTTCAACGTTATACGAATCGATAGAAGGAAAGGAAATAATGCAATCAACGGACGGATTTTTGGATGAGGCGTTCTCGTCCGCTCCGAATGACGACGATGATTCATATACGTTTGAATTATCTTAATAAATAACTCGATAAATTGAGATTTTTAGATTATTTTGTACTGATCATAATATAAATGTAACATAATGCCAAACCATGAAGCACCTTCCCCCTCCCCTCCTCTCCCCCCAATCTCAAGAATACTCCTAATATACATCTACTGTCCCCGGATTGAACAAATCTCTCCCCTAACAGATTTGCCATGCGTCGTCTCCATCCTCTGTCTCTAGTTGGCACTCATCCATCCATCGTGGACACATGGTACATCACTTCGCCAGATAACGCCGTTGTAACTTCCACACCGGCAACGTCGTGTCGTATCCCTCGTTGGCCCTCGTAGCATGCACGTGCACCATGTACGAACCCTGCAATATAAGCGCGCCCCTCGTCGCGGCCGGCTCGTACCCATTGACGGTGCACCTAACGATGATCGGACCGCCCCCACCTCCTTCCCCGCCATTGCCCGCGCCTCGCACGCCGCCGGGATAGGTGCCGATGTTGCACAACGCCTCGTCCCCGATCTCGTACGGCGCGTAAGCATGGACGTAACGCTCGTGCAGGCCGGATATCTCCCGTCCATCGGTGGTCTTCGTGACCCGATACCCCCCCTTCACCTCTCCGCCGCCGCCGCCGTCGTCCTCCTGGGACGATGCGGGAGCGGGGCGGTGGTCGTATCCCTGCACTATGGACGGGAAGACGATCTGCACGTCGCGCGACTCGGGATTGTACAGCTCGACGATGTCGCCCTTGCGAAAACGCGGTCGGTAGTATGATGCGTCGTCGGCGGTCGATCCGCCATAATCGTCATGCCTCGCGTCGACGTCACCCACGACGACGTCGCGTCCGCCGCCGCCACGGTGACGACGCGCTCGTCCTCCCCCGCCCCCCGACGATGCCGACTCCGCGTCGTTCGTCGATGTCCCCCCCCCCCCCTCCCCCTCCGCCGCCGCTCGCGATGTACCCCCCCCTTCGTCGTCGACGTCGCTTTCGGCGTCGCACTGCCGTTCGGTCCGATCCGATCCCACCGCGCCGCACGTCGACGACGACGTCGTTCCCGTCGTCGTCGTCGTCGTTGTTGTTGTCGTCGTCGTCGCGATCGAAGCCTCCGTCATGCCATGGGCGACAAGGAATGGGACGATTAGGAATAGGCTTGTCGTCACCGAGACTAATCTCCTCGGTGCTATCATCGTTGATTACAACTTTTTATATAATGGTGGGGGGTGGCTGGTCAGCGCAGCGTAGTCATGGTCAGTTGTCAGTTTTTATCTTCTCTCGTGACTTGTGACATTATTTTGGGGGGTTGTTAGGTACCTAGTTAAACCTAGCCTCTATATCTACGATATGTATTTTATATAGTACTAGCCTAGGCCCATAACACCAAGTGTTACGTAAAGCTCATTGGTACTTTTTCC
>JALLPB010000535.1:0-15193 GCA_036939975.1 Cyclostephanos tholiformis | reverse complement strand
GGTCATCGCGGGGACGAACGCGATGGAAGCGAACGCGTGGGAACGGAGGGGGGGGGGACGACGAGAGGGAGGGGGGGGGGGCATCAAGACGACGGCGGGAAACGAGGGGGGATGGACGATGGAGGCGTCGGGAAGGACGATGGACGTGACGACTACGGGGGCATATTGGTGTTCAAGACCGGGATGAACGCGTACTGGGTGGGCACGGTCGACCTCGACATAATAATTGACGAGGATGACGAATGTTACGATGGACGCGATGTCATTTCGTCGATATCGACGTCGTGGTCGATGCACGCCGTTGATTCGACCGTGCCGGAGGATGACGTCGTATCCGAAATCGTGAGGAGATATCGCAAGGAAACTGAGGCGGAAGCATTGATAACGAGCTTCGGGGTGGAAATCGCGTCGTCATTGGGACTGGACGACGTCGTCGCTACCGTCGGATCCTCTCCGTACACATCGACGACGTCGACGTCGACTATGACGATGCCCCAGCCGTTGGACACGAGAATGTCATCGGTGCGAAGGCGGGAATCCACGGGGGGGAATCTCGTCGCGGATGCGATGCGCTGGATGCTCGAAGCGAATATCGATCGTCGCGATGCGACGATTGGCGAATCCGTCACCGACTCGCCGCATCCGATGCTTTCCATGATCAACGGGGGATTCATACGCGGGGACAGGCTGTACCCGCCCGGATGCGTAATCACGGCGCGTGACGTTCTCACGGAGCTGCCCTTCCCGCGCACGATGACGGCGTTGATAATATCGGGAAAACACCTCAGGGAGGCGTTGGCGCAGCAGCTGAGGGGGAGCTCGAGTGGACCCACCGGCGCCTTCCCTCACCTGTCGTCTAACGCATCATTGCGTTATAGTCTCGGGGTCGGGAGTTGTTCCGATGATGATACGACGGACGATCATAACGACGAAGTCAGACGAATTATATCTTTCACCGTGGACGGGACTGAGGTACCCGACGAAGGCAGGTATATCGTCGCCGTCACCAGCTTCGTCGCCGAGGGCAGCGAGGGGTGCACTTCGTGGTCGAAGGGCGAACGATTACATAATTCGGCGTGGGATGGGATTAACATGTCGTGCGTTTTGCTGAAATACCTACAACATTGCAGCATCATTAATCCGGTGTTGGAGGGCCGCGTTAAGCTTCGGGAGGATTAGTGTGCGAAATATGAAGACATACACCCATCATACGACGTTCTTCTTGATCTAGCATTTCTTCCGCAATGATGTGTCGAGTGAGAGCGCGTTGACACAAATGGACGATGTCACCCTCTTCCGGGACGTTGCCATAGAAGGAGTGCTCCTATCACCTTGGCCCTCAGTTACCTCGGCCAATATCCAAAATGAGGTCGTATTGTTTTTGCTTTTGTACCATGTAGTGAAACTCTTACCAATGCGCATATATTCTCAAGCGCAAATCGGGTGCAATATCTGGGAGGCTGTGGTCATTGCCAGAACTATTAAACATGATCTGAAAAGAGACAGAGAAAGGAATGATGACCATGTAAATAAGCCTGCTGTTCACCATATAGTTTTGTTAGAGTTGTCTAAGAAGTATCCAAGCCAATGGTAAGATTGGTCACACTCATGAATCTGCCGTGAAAACTGAACGCTTGTCTGTTCTTTTCTTGGCAAACATATCACTGGAATCTCATCTCAGTTTCTTGCTTCAAAGAGATTGCCGTGAAATGTATTGAATAAACTTCCCATAACGACCATTATTACAAAGACCCTCGATACAATACCGAACTCCCGTATTCTTCATACTCGTTTCGTCCTACCCACATGTTCTTAAACGTTGTCAAACTTGCCAGGATGCTCCCCCCAACCCACGAGCTCTCTCTCCGCTCCGGGGGTGCGGAAATTCGTATCTTAGTCCTCTCCGGCGCACGCAATCGCACCTCATACAGCAGCCTATCGCCCAATCCAGGAAGTAGAGTCGATCCCCCGGAGAGGATGATGTTGGAGAATAACGTGGGACGCAAATCCATGTCCGATTGGAGGATGGACGTAAGTAGCACGTCGTGGATCGGACGTTCCTCAGAACCGATAAGGGATGGTTGAAATAACACCTCCGACGATCGATGGCGTTCGTACGATAGGTCGATGACCTGTCCATCGGGCAATTGATATTTCGCCTTCGACGGATCGTCGCCGGCGCCGGTCGTCCTCTCGTCGATGAAAAAATCGCCCTCGTGTCCGGACGGGACGTTCGTCACGTAGCATACCTCCTCCTTCATGACGGAACAAAAGTCCGATTCCGCGGTGGTAGAGAACGCCATTCCGCCCCTGCGCAACAGCAGTCGCAATCGATCCGTGACGTCGATGCCCGCCAGGTCGCTCCTAACGATCGAATGGGGCAGGGCGTACCCCTCGTAAACGGGGATGCAGTGCGTCACCCCCTCGCCCACGTCCAGGACCACGCCGGTGGTACGTCCGGAAGCGTACAGGCCGAGGACCGCGGGCGGCGCCAGGAAGAGCGCGGGCGATCGGAAGGTTTCGAAGAAAATCTCGGCGAGCCGCTCTCGATGCGACGTTGGATTGTGCGGCGGTTCCGTTAGCAGCACGGGATGCTCGTCGAATTTCGCATTTAGGTTGGATTTGGAGTATATGTGCTTTCGTTTTTCGTTTGTGCCCGGAGGAGGAGGAGGAGGGGGGGGGGGGGGGGGGGGGGGGGGATATATACGATGGATCGAACGCAATATTCGCGTGGGTGGGACGCGTCGAAAGGGTCATCGTTCGTTGGCAGCGGTTCGATGCGCACGAGGCACGAGATGACGCAATCGACCGAAACACGTGGGAGGGGGAGGACGAAGAACGATGCGACGGCCGGCTCGTTTAGTGAGAGGGCACGACTGGTCCGAGGAACTCCATACCGCGCGCCTAGACGNTTTTTTTTTTTTTCGCGGAACGGGAACTCACCTCCCAGAGCAACTCCATGGCATCCCATCCCCCGTCCACGACGCGCCCGCGAACCATGGGACGTTCCAGCAGGAACGCGCCGCGATGTTCGTCCAATTTACGCCCGACGAAGTACGACGCGATTCGGGGACTCCCCCCCCCCCCCCCCCCGGAGGAGGAGGAGGAGGTCGTTACGCGATGCTCCTCCCCCTCGAGGGCGCCGCCGGGCATTACGCGCTGATGCTTCGTTCGTCCCACCTTCGTTCCGATTAGTACCTTTTTTTTATTTTTCGTTGGGAGGAGGACGATGATGGATAATATATATACATATATATGCATAAATGAAGAGAGAGAGCGAGAGAGAGAGAGAGAGAGAGAGAAGAGAAGAGAAGAGAAGTAAAAGAATGGAAATGAGAGGAAGGGAGGAGGAGATGGAGAGAGAGAAAGTCGTCGCCCACTCCCGCTCTAATAGAGAGACATCATGTCGTGTCACCTTGGGCTTGGTACCACCCGCGAAGCCGGCCTTCATCGTGGCGCTTCCGCAATCGATCACGATGGGCTGGTTGAACATGCCGGCGGCTGCCGAAACGGATGCCGATGTGGATATGCCGCCGATGGCGGAGGTGGGGCCGCTGTCCGTGCTCATCTTATCTTGAGAGCGTAACAACTTATTATTTATCATTTCACACGTACCTACCGTCATAAAATAATTAATATGAATCCACCGGGGTAGGTACATCATACTACAGTTTCCAAATCAATCGTTTTTTCCCATGCCAGTAGAGTGGATATTGTCTCTTCATTCCCAAGTGAGCTTTGACGCATAAACGGAAAGATTCAAACTTTGAGGGATCTCTGTAGGAATTAACGAAGGAAATAATAAAATATATCACCTCTACCACCGTGGGAAAAAAAGATTGATTTGTAAAATGTAGTAGGAGGTAGAGAGGTCGTCTGGCCGTGTAAATATCAATATTCTACGTACATACTACTCTTACTTGCATGTACGAGTGTGAGTCTACCACCTGTATTAATTTGTTATAATTATTTATCTCTCCCTCTATCCTCCTCCGTTTTCAACTCGCGCGCGCCATCCGCCATCATGACGACTCGTCAGGGCAATTATCGCCGGGTTTCGCAGAACGAGGCCGATCGGACGACGTCCGCCGGCATGGACGGCGACGATGACGTCGGGAATTTGCGCACCATTATCACCCCGTCGTTCTCGTCATCGCGTCGTTCGTCGTCGTCTCGATCGGAACGCATATCGAACAAGCTTCACGCCCGTGAGTATTATTATTAATTTTTTTTTTAATTTTTTTCCTGATCTTGTTTTTTTCCTCGTTTCCTCCAAAATAAATACCCCCCGATGTCATCATTACTTCCGTCCATCATATAGTCGTGTTCCGTCGATTGGGCGCGTGCAAAAATACGAGGAGGAGGATTTTGGCCACTTTCTCTATCTCGCATTGCTGAATTATATAATATATATCTTATATTATCTAACCCCATCCGCCCTCCCCCCCCGTCATCCGTCCACCGTCTCGCATCCTCGTTCTTCCTATTGTATAATCTACACGTGTCATTAACCATAACAATTCCCCACCCACCCACCCACCCAACCACCCCCTCCCCCCGACAATAGTCGTCTGGGTCGTGTCATCCCTGTCATTGGCAAAATACACACGTTTGTTCGCCACGATATGTAACGACGAGCGGATATATCGCCCCAGCCTGTGCGTCGCAATATCCCTGTACGTCGCGAACGTCGTATTGACGCTGTACCTGATCGTCTACCTCCCGTGCAGGTTCCCGATACCGTCCGACGACGACGACATCGACGACATCGACATCGACATCGACGAAAAACGTCGTAATCGTCGTCGTCGTCGCACGAGCGCGTCGTCGCCGGAATTCTGGCGAGCGTACTGCCCGAACGTATTGTCGACGATGACGATTTTCGGCATCGTCGGATCGTACCTACTCTGCAGGGCGTGTTATCCCGTTTGGGGATTCCTAAGTCCTTTCATATTGGGAGCGGTGGGATTGGGCTTTTTCTACGGTCTGCATTTCGTGCCGGCATTTTGTATCCGAATTGACGACGCGTGACGCGCGGGAAAACTGGGGTGGTGGCGATAACGTGGCGGCGGCGGCGGCGAGGGGGGGGGGGGTTGAGGGGGGAACTCGGATGGCGCGAAAACCACCGATATTGTGTAAGGCGAAGCGAGGGCCGTTGGTTGTCCATAATATCACTCTGCCTAATCTACCCCCGCCCGTCCGTACGACGACACATTATTCGTGTCCCCCTCGTTTCGGGATGACCGTGATAACGTTTCGATCGCACGCGCTCATTACGCGAGGGAAAGGACCATGACCATCCCGCCTCGATTTGACTAGCGAGGTACAACTTGTGGTCGCATTTACGAAAGATAAAAATTTCATCCATGGTGGTATTTTTCACGACGTCTGTCATTAGATGATCTTATCGGGTCGGATATTTTTCTATCGCGTGTATGAGAAATCCTCATCACCATCTCCAACAGTGCCATCTCAACGACCTCTGTCGTTAAATTTGTGAATATTAATTTACATTATCTCGGTCAAATTCATTCATGAAAATAATATCATTCCAATCATCGACGGTCTTGGAGTCTTGTATGAACCACTACCTCATTATCAATAGCATCTGCCTGCACACAACCCACAATCGCTAGGGCAAATTTCGCAGTCCACGCCCAATTCAACCAACTCGTACTCCCCCTCGTTTACGTCCAAATCGCATATGTCCGAGGCCACGGGCAATGTCAGTTGATTATTCTGGACACGTATTGTTAACAAATTGACCTTCTGTTCCTCGACGATATCGTAAGGGATCGCGCCCTCGAGGCCTAAGAGGGTTGATCAAAAAGCATTGCGATTAGATACGTGCCCAAAGCGAGGATCGTTCGATGGCATTTCAAGCCTACCAACTTACGATTGTCATTGAGGAACAGCCCTTTCAACTTTTGAATTTGCATCAACGCGCCGGGTATCGTCCCCGTCAACTTGTTATGATCCAGATACAGCAACCGCAACGTGGTGTAGTTCTGATGCGATATGTCGTTCGGGATCGTGCCGTAAAACTCATTCCTCGACAGGTCGAGCATGAACACCTCGTTTAGGCGCATTCCCTCGGGTATCGGGCCGGTCAGCTGATTATCGTAGACGCTGAAAAATCTCCACTTGTTCGGCCTGTTCGTGCCGATGTTGGGGGGGAGGGTGCCGTTGAAGCTGTTCTGACCGAGGTATATTTGTTCCGCCAGATTCAGGTTATCGATTGTCGGTGGTATGGTCCCCCCCAGCTTGTTGTTGTTCAAGTAGAGATGTCTGATAAATTCATAATATGAAGATAATATACGACGAGAAAGCAAAAAGTGGTGTCATTGTGCGACACTACTACTGAATGATATCTCCCTCCAGAACAGCGATACGCGGTCAATCTCACCTCAGCCTCTTCATTCCATATACGCCATCGGGCACCGTCCCCGTAACCTCGTTGTCGCTCAGATCCAACCTCTTCACCCTCGGGAGGAATGCGATCTCGTTCGGGATGGTACCCGTCAGGTTTTTGTTCGACAGCATGATGTCCGTGACATGTACCATCTCCGACGTGTAGTTGAACGCGCACCTCACGCCCTGCCAACCGCATACCTCCCTCGTATCGATCCACTCGTCGAAGACGGCATCGCCGTTACCCCCCGCATATGCGGTCCGCGCGCGCGTCAGGCTAAAGTACAGCACGGCCACGGCGTACTGTTCGAAGAATTCGAGTAAGTTCGTGGACGGATTGCCCTCGTTGTACAGCCAATCGAAGGCCAAACTCTGAGGACTCGACGCGTCATCGAAGCCCACGCCGCCGGAAACGTACATGGCCGCGCCCTTCATTTCTTCGTAATCGGCGGGCATGGTGGGCACGCCGGTTCCAGGCATCGACGTGGGTGGCACTATCGCGCTTACGACGCTGGGGGATGCGGAGGGGTCGGCCGTCCCTCCCAGGGTGGGGCTTACGACGCTGGGGGGGGATACGGAGGGGTCGGCCGTCTCGTCCAAGGTGGGAGAATACGTCGGGACGACGATCATATTCGTCGTGCTCGTGCTGGGCATGTAAGTCGGAGGATCGGACCCGTCGAGCGTTTGATCCGTGACGATGCCGCCGACATCGACGACGATGGCTCCCCCCGGTGCATGCGTCGGTGGATCCGATGGAGCGATGCCATTCGCCGCGTCGTCGACGGCGGCGTACGCCGAATTTTCGGGCATGCCGCCGTTGCCATTGCCGCCGCTTATCGAGGACGAGTCGCCGTTCATCGTCGCCGAGATGATGATGGTCACGAGTACGACCAACGCGATCAACGCAATCGGTTTCCACTCCTCCCTCAGGTATTGCCCGATCCTGCGTATCGTCCTCGACGAACGACCGTCCGAGCGTTGTTTGCCACTTTGCACGCCGGCGGCTACCCTCTCTCCGCCGTCGAATCCGAACGGATCCATCGGTTCGAAGCTCGAATCGTCGTCGACGAAATGCCCGTCGATTGTCACTCGAGGTATCGACGTGACGGATGCCGTTTCCGCGCGAAGGGCATCGAGCAGGTGATTGTCCGGATGCACGCGACGATTCATCGATCTGGCGGTGGCGGCGGATCTGGTCGATTTTCCCGTGGAATCCAAACCACCCTTACTCGTCGTCGTCGACGTCGTCGTCGTCGACGACGACGACGACCCCCCGGCCCTTTCGTCGTCCAATACGCTGGCGACGTACTTGTCGATGGCTCGTTCCCACGCTCGCTTCGTTTGTACGTGCTTCGTCCGAGTCGTTTGGGTGGAATTACCCCCCCCCGGCGTGTTCGTGGCCATGTTGGTACCGGGCGTGATCGTCGGTGACGACGTTACCGACGAATTTCCATTATTCCCGAGGTCGATGCTAACGAATCGATGCTGACTGTGTTCCTCGGGTAGGGAGAAGTCGTTCAATAGATCTTCGCATCCGGAGAGGATGTTCCTGACCTTGTTATTGTTGGATGATGGCATGATATTATGGGTACTTTATCGTTTTTTGCCTCCCTCGGGGCGGATCGATGCCTACAGAATAATAATGATAATAATAATAATATCGGTATTGATTTTTTTTTTTTTTTTTCACGAAATAGTAATGGCCATGCTATATTATTGGAGTGGGAGATCCATATTGGATAATATTATACACGTCCATCACATTGCAGTCGATATCGCACACTCCAATCAATCTAATGTGAGTAGGTCCAGAGACGGTTTTGATCGAAACGTTGAAAAGCGCTCCCTCGCTCGGCGGTGGCCAGTTTGAGAAAAGCTCTCGTTTGAAAGGCGCACCGCGCACCGCCCCCTCTCTCTCGAGGAAAAAAACTCAACGCTCGCTCGACCGACGGTCGGATGGAACTTTGTTTTCAGTTATTACTATTCCTACGTAGCAGGAGCGACTTCATTCTTCCCGCCAAAGAAAGAGATATGCCGCCCCCCACCATACTTACTTCCGGTTCCCCGCCCACCACAACAGAACGATATACGAAAAATAATGGCAACTCTGTTTGACCGACCCTATCAACTCTGGACGAACACGACCACCCGCCCCCTACCCCCCCCCCCAGAGACACTGCTTCATTGATCCAAACCATGCCAAGCAAATCGCTATTGTTATCGTATACAGTCGCCACCGTCGTCGCGGTCAGATTTAGCAATGCACGATTGTTGATTGGGGATGTAATCGGGGAGACGGAAGTGAGTTTGATCTCGTCGTTGATAATGATTTTTCATACGCGTTTTTTGGTCGTAGTTGTACTGCGCGACCATCGTTTTTTGTTCTTCTTCTTCTTCTTCTCTCTTTCTCTCTCTGTCTTTCTTCGACACGATGTACCCTCATCTCGCCCATCGCCGCACCTCGTCGTCGCCCAACGCATGGAAAATATTACGAACAGGGCCTGCGAGGATCGTCGCCGACGCACGAGCGAGGCATACGATCCCCCCGTCGTTCATTAAACGATCCGAACGAGGAGATATTGAAGGCCATGCTCGGGAAGGAACGGTTCGACTACGACAGGGACGAATGCCTCCAGGAGACGACCTCGGAGGACGGTAAGCGAATATACGGTCCATGCGACATATCCCTCTTCCCGTACTGCACCGGGAACAGGCCCAACATATGCTTCAATAGGATAAATCGTCAGGATGCATTCTGGCCCGACAAGCATCCGAGGTATTACATCGATTACGACCGCGTTCGATGCTATCCGGATAGGATTAACAACGTCGACTTCGCGTGCAGCAGTTGCACGCCGGGCAGGTGGTGCGCGCCGGAGGGACGGTGCATCCTCGACGAGAATATGTACGGTTGCTGGACCGAGGAGGGGGGGGACGCATCATTGGCGGCGGATGATGCCGTCGACGCGGGGGGGGGGGGAGGGGAGGATGCGACGACGGCCGTCCCGGTTGCAANTTACCGATGCGTCGTCGGAGGATGCGAACGCCGAGGATGCCGTCGTGGGTGATGAGGTTGCCGATGCGCCCTCGGAGGATTCTACCGCCGAGGATGCCGACGCGGACGATGAGGTTATTGACGCTTCCTTGGAGGATGCCACTCCCGAGGATGCCGACGCGGACGATGAGGTCATTGACGCTTCCTCGGACGACGATGCGACCGCCGAGGATGCCGACGTGGACGATGAGGTTACCGATGCGTCGTCGGAGGATGCGAACGCCGAGGATGCCGTCGTGGGTGATGAGGTTGCCGATGCGCCCTTGGAGGATTCTACCGCCGAGGATGCCGTCGCGGAGAAAAACGTTATCCGTGTGAAGAAGGGATCGAGGTTTGGGCACTGGATGGAAGAGTGAGAGACGCGCCGCGGGCGATCACCACATCGGGAGCAACGTGACCAAATCGCGCATTGTCATAAAGTCATGCGAAGGAGGGAGCATTGCACGAATTGGAAATTTGTGCCGGTGGGACGAATGAATGTCGCTTCGTAAAATTTAATAAGGTTTATAGTGCATAGAGTCGCGAAGACGTCCACGATATGTTACTCGTATGGGTAATCTGTGCACAGTTGATATGTAATATTGAGTATAGCGCCACGACGGAGAAGGCTCTCTGGATGCATTCCCCTTCCAAAGGAGAACATAGAAATTATGAATTATGTCACGAACAGACAACTACTACCCCGTACAAATGAACATAAACGAATATATTTATATATATATAGACAACATCGGACACCACGTCACATGAACCACGCGCAATCCCTCTCCCCTTACCAGTCCACGGCGCTCATGCACCTCCAATCGTCGTTAGAGTTGGCGCGGTACTCCTCTTCGTACATATTCGTTGTTGGCCCGTGCACGTATCCACCATGGACGTTGTCGAACTCGACGCCGTTCGTATCCTCCTTGGCAAACTTACGCGTGACGTTCGGCATCATGATGACCTCGGTAGTACTTCCGGTATCCACGACGACCTTCTCTGTGGCCTCGAGAATGAATACCCCTCCCTCCTTCACCTTCGCCCTAGCCGCCGCCGTATTCGTCGTCTTTTCTCCCCTCCCGCGCGACGCAGATGACGATGACTTTTTAATGGCGCCGCCGTCGCGGCCGTTCTTCTTCTCGGACGTGGCATCGGAGGCTTTGGAGGCTGCCTTGGTCTTCGTCGTCTTCGTCTTCGTCTTCTTGGAGGCCATCGTCGGTTCTTCGTAATCGCTCTCCCCCTCGTCCTCGTCGGTATCGGACTCGCTTCCGGTTGTGGTGGTGCCATCCTCCTCCTCGTCGACGATGGCGTCGGCCGTGCTAGCGCGGCTCTGACCGTCTCGGGCGGTGGTAGCGGCAGTCGTCGTCTTCTTCTTCGTCGTGCCCTCCTTCTTCTTCTTCTCGATCGTCTTGCAGATTTTATTCTCGTTGTCATCAACGGGATAATCGACTTTGTTGTTTTTGTTGCAGTGGTTGGTCGAAATGTTTCTCAATGCCGCGCGACTCCGCGCCTTTGGAACGACTGCATCGGCGGGAGCGAGAGACGACGATGGGGGGCCGGACGACGCCTTATTCTTCGATGTCGCTACACGAGGAATCTTCGCGGGCCGCTCCTCATCGACGGCGGCGGGGGACGATGACTTCGTCCCCCTCTTCGGGGCGGCGAAAGACGTCTTATTCATAACCTTCCTCGATGCGACGGCGGCGGTTGACGCCATCGCAACCTTGGATCGGCCATTGGCCGTCTTAGATGTGCGTGCCATTTCGTTTAGTAGATGTATGGGGGGGATCGTTGTGGGAAGCAATGCCGGTCTTTGCTCTCGACGCCGACTTTTTTTCTCCTCTTCGGTCAACGTAAAAAATGACAACAGATACCGCACGTTTATTCAAACGTCGGACTTAGTACTACGATCGTTCTGAGGCCAGACAAACAACCTCCGAACTCTCCTCGAACTGGTACCTCCGCCGCTCGCCCCATCGACCTGGCAGACACCCCATAGTCTCCGTCGCCATTCTTGACCCCCCAAAAAAGCCCCAATCCACCCTCTCCGTCCCCGCCCAATGAACCATTCCCTCGCCGCGGTGGCAAGTCGCATCCAGGAGCGCAACAACGCCCTGACGTCGGAGCTCGCCAATCTCGAGGAACTCCTATCACGTCTTCAACGGGCCGAGTCCGACCTCGAGAACGAAATATCAATGACGACGGAGGTCAGAATTCGTCTCCTATCCGCCGTTCGGTCGAGACACGGCACCGAGCTCGATCGTCATCGCGCATCCGAGGACGCGAATCGCCTCGACGGCGAGATGATCGAACTGCGTAAGGATATCAATCGATTGCGAAGTAGGGCGCGCGATCTCGAATTGACATTCGCGAATGTCGACGCTAAGGTGTACGCGGAGCACGACGTGTCGACGTCTTTGTACAAGATCATGTTGGAGCGCAAGCTCGAATCGGCAAAACGAAGGAGACGACTACGCGCGGAGAGGTTGAATTGCCTCAAGGAAAGGACGGCACGTCACGTACGCGATATGGACGAGATGCGACTCGAGAGGGATAGAATAACGATGGGATTCATGGAATTGGATAGGAGGGAGGAGGAGGACGACGAGGAGACGATGGCGTTGGGGATGCAGATCAAGAGCGTGCTCGCCAAGGTGAGATGGACGATGACCGCGAATTTTTATCCCCCCCCCCCCTCCCCGGATGGATCCCTCGCACACGCTGATGCCCCCTTTATTTCTCTTGTGTGCACAGAAAGCGTCCGAGAGATCAGCGTTGAACGATGCGAGGGAGCAGCAGCAAACGGCGTCGTCCAATCGTGACAAATGGGAGCGTCGCGTCGTTGATGGGAATCTCGATTATTGATTTCGGGTTGGCGTTACTCCGATGGGGTTAGCGATGTCATTTGTTTTGATAAAAAAGACCTTCAATATCCCACTGTGCAAAAAAAGTGATGAAATGTCTAGTTGTTAAGAGTAACAAATATCAGTAGTATTTTCCACGTCGCATTTGAGAAATATAAAAAACGCTCAATTCTTGCTAGCTCTTCCCATGTGACCGATGTGTCTTTTTCTTTTTCTTCTTCTTTGTTCTCTTCCTCATGTCGTTGCTGTGATATCCTCTGGTCTCGTCCTTGTCGGATCGGCCATGCCGTCGCTCACGTATCTTCCGCTCTTTGTCATACCCGCCATCCCCCCGGCTCCTGCGTCGATGACGACGATGGCGATTGTGTCCTCGCATCGTCGATCGGCTGCTATTTGATGAGGAAAAATCGCACGATGAGGATGAATCGATCGGGTCCGGAGGGCAGAAATTATCGACGTTGGTGATGTCTCCATTCTGCTTCGAAGTAGCGCCCACTTTTCCTCCCTCCTCTTTCGTTTTGGCTACACCACTTTCATCCCTGCCCACCATATTGGCTACGCCAACGTCGCTTTCGTCCTCGTCTGAGGACGAAATGTCCATATCGGACTCAGCGTCGAATATGGATCGAAGGACCTCGACAGTGGGTCGCGTCGGCGGCGGACCCACGGAGTCGCTCTCATCGTCCAAAGCGACAGGCATAACACCTCCGTCCGACGTTATATTCGACGTGGACAGGCCTCTCTCACCGCCGACATCCTTCCGACGACCTGCCACGGCGGGTTCATAGACCGTTTGTCGAAAGTAATCCTCCTCTTTTCCTTGCCTCCGTCCTCTCTCGCTGACTGAACCCACGTCCATCGCGGCGGACATGCCAACTGTCGACGGAACGGGCACGTTCCATCGCTTGCATAGAAGACGAGTCGGGACCCACACGGTCTCGAAGACCGACACGAATTCTTCCTCGTCGGGATCCCGCTTTGAGGTGTGGTCGTCATCATCGACTGCGACGACGGTCCGAGGAGGAGCGACGGGGTCGGTAGCATTCGCAATTTCAGTCGACGAAGCGACGAATCGATTCTTCATCGATTCTCGCACCGCGTGGAAATTTAATTCGGTACCATCCCTGGCGAGCAATTTCCCCGACTGCTTTTGCTCACGTCGCTCGTCGTCAACGGACGGCAACACCCTGGGCACGAACGACCGAGGCTGGCGTTCCTCTCGCCGTCGCTGCAGTATCAGACCCAACCCGCAGTCCGCGCCGTCTTTCGTAGCCTTCGCCCGAAATGCGTCGCCTGCGGCGGCAGCTACATCGGCGACATCGAAGACGTGCCGTTTCAGAACGTATCCCACCGGCGGCAACGGGCCCCTCCATCGCCGAGGAGCATCCGTTCCGGGTCGTGCGTCAACGACGCTGCTCCCGTCGGAAGCGGCCCGTCTACCGAGCGAAAATCCTGATAGCGGCGGCCTCCCGTCCATTGTAGACATCTTCGACGCAGCGATCTCGCCGCCTCCCATACCGATGCCCCAGGCACTCCACGCATCGGCATTATTAGCACCCCGTTCCTCCCCCCCCGCGGTGGCCCTCCTCCCTTTATCCCTCCTGACCTCGCTCGATCCGCCGAACAGTCCGTCGTTTCCGCCGTCGATCTCATTTCCCTCGTCCTCCGACGCCTCCGGCGAGTGTATTTCCGTATTGTAATCGCCGCCGCGGCCAGGACGACTTCCCCCATCCGCTCTTCTCCTACCGTCGTTATCGTCGTCGTCATACGCGTGGGCGTCGTCGTCGTCGTCGAGCGCGAATCCGCTCGAGTCTTTCGTGCCCACGAGGTCGGAATAGTCCCTATCCGCCGCGTAATGATGCTGCGAATGCGAATTTTTATGACGATCGCCTCCCCCCCGGCCATCGATATGATCGCCAGCGTCATCCTTGTCGTCGTCGTCGTCATCGTCGCAAATATCCTTGTCCCACGGACAACGTCCGTCTTTCAGGTCATTCGTGAAATAGCGATTCCCCCCACCCGTCCCCCCCCTTCTCTTACCAGCCCCACCTCCTCCTTTTCCGCCTCTGCCGTTGTCGTCATCCCCACCCCCACGACCGCGTTTGCGTGCTTCCTCTAATCGTCTCTCCCGATATTCCCGAAATTCCGGTGCATTGCGAAACGGATCGTATCCGATCCCGTGCAAGTCATTCTTCGGGGGCGGGATGGATAGCGCCGACCCGCCCCCTTTTCCTCCTTTTCCTCCTCCTCCTCCTCCTCCTCCTCGTCCTTCGTCGCGCATCAAGCTCGGCAGGCGTATGGCGCGCAATCGCCTCGATGCCAGCCATCTCGCCTCGTGAGCGTGTAGCGCGAGGAGCGATTCGTCATTTTCGTCGTCTTTGTCGCCGTCGTCGATCATAGTTTTATCAATCATCGTCCTCCCCCCCCGTCGTCCCCCCCCGTGGGCACGAACGCTATCCCCAATCGCGATCTGTACCCCAACGACCTAAGTAGGCGTCGTCCCATCGATCCTCCATCGTTCGTCGACGACGACGTAGGCATCGGGGGGGGGACCGCTCCATCCGCTCCGATGCGGTACGTCCCGGACACCCGCGCTAGTTCCGCCAACGCGGCGTTACGGCGAAATGTCGTTGTCGTCGTCGTCGACGACAACGACGACGACGTCGTCTCGGCAGTAGTAGTCGCAATCGCACCATCGTCGTCGTCGTTTCGACTACGCCCCCATACATCCGATTCACGTTCGTCGGCGCCATCATGTCCATCTCGTCTCGTTCGTCCATGATGTCCGATATGGTCGGCGGTGCCATCCTCCTCGATTCGCGTCCACCTTTCCCCCCCCCCCCCCCCCCCCCCCCCCCCCCCCCCCCCCCCCCCCCCCCCC
>JALLPB010000534.1:0-18861 GCA_036939975.1 Cyclostephanos tholiformis | reverse complement strand
GCCACTAGCATCAAACACATCAGACGTGAACAGAACTTGCTGGTTGCATCTTACACGATTTAATCGTGACAATTCCTCCTCCGTGTAGCCAAGCGCGTCAAAAGCCCGCATGATCCAGCTGTCTCCCTCCCGCGGCAGTTGAAGGGGAAATGCTCGTAGCTCCACCTTCACACCAAACATCGCCACCTTCTCCCACACCGAGCGTAGCCAGCTGTGTGTTACCCTTTTTCCATATCGAATGTATGATTCAGACAGGAGTTGGAAGGAGACTCCTCCCTCGATCACTAGCATTTCCATGGAGACTTGCATGTGCATCCCTAGCCCAGTGTTGCTCCCATAGTGAGTTAGTAGCTTATTAAGTTGTGCCGCTAAGCATTCGACCCCCGGATGGGGAAGACCGACACCGTAGAATCCTCTGTCCATTTGCCGTAACTCTCTGCGGACTGACCGCCTAATACCACACATGGGGAGCATGCCATAATATATTTTCATGAGGCACTCTTCCAATTCTGTAAAGGAGGCGCACACACTGCTGATGCCAAAGGAGACTCCCGGCCAAAATTGTTTATCCAGAAGGAAGGTGAGCATACGTTTATTAAGCTTGCTTGCCCTTGCTTTATCAACCCAAGCGCTAGCTTTTTCCCGCATCTGTGCCATGGCTCCCTCGCTACCCCCTGTGGGGCAGGTCATTTGACCTAGAGTCTTTGTGGGCGTTGATGCTGATAAGTGCTCGATTGCCGTGAGTGAGCCGTCCTCCAGCGGGACCATAATCCTCAAGTCGTCTCGTCGTTCGTTCGGGGGGTACTGCCATGTGCCATCAGCTCGCCATGTAAAGGAGATGAGATGGTAGAAACATTTTGCCGGTTTCAAGGCCCCACCCGTTGCTAGCAGCAGTCTCCCCCAGTTAAGGAGTGATCCTTGGAAATCTTCGTGCACGTCCGTGATAGTCTGCTGCTTGGTCATATCGAAGTGCTCAAGGTCTGTATCGTCCACGAAGAGTGTACCAGCCAGATGGAGGGTTTTTTCGGTAATTGGGCAGCGCATGTGAACTCCGTGTCCTTTCCGCTTATGCGCTTGGATCATTGTTACACTGATCACCGTCCATCCCGCCGGTGCGGCCCCATTCCCTTGGCAGAGTCCCTGCGTCTTCTTTCCGTTGGAGGAACCGGCGTATACCGTGGAGTCACCGAAGCCTGTCCTGAGGAAGAATTTCATGTCCTGGATTGTCGAGAGCATTGATCTCGCCGCATTCTTTGGAACTCCCAGCGCCTGAAATACCATGGAGGCAATGGGGTGCGCTATCCTATCGTAACAGTTATCCGCATCCACCGCCCCTATCGCTGCCGGCAGACGGGACTGACGGACAATGTCATAATACAGGACCTTGGCTAGCGTCCCATCATCTGCAAGGCGGTTCCGTTCGCTGTAGATCTCTTCTGGGATGAGGTTATACTTTCTTGCCTGCTGTAGCATACGCTGCCCGTAGATGATTTTGTTCGTAGCGTTGAAGTCCGCCTCCATCAGCAATATAGATCGTAACTTTGTGATTAATGCGCAACCAAGCTTCTTTTCTAACATCACTGAAAGGCCTCGGGCCCATCTCTCGAGGACTACGCCTCTCTGCAAAATTAGCGTGGACTTCAGTGCATGGAAATACGAGATATAGTCCGAAGAGTTGCCTGCAATGTAATGTCCGAAGTGTAGGCCTGATTCTGATGAGGCTGTTGATTCCCTGCGGCCACGCCATTGTTGTCTCCACTCTTCCTTGGTAATCACAGTGCTCAGGGAGTTGATGAGGATTATTTCTCGGATCCTCTCGCACTCCTCTAGGACTTCCCGGGTTGCTTGATCGAAATCGGGCGGGAACACGTAGGTTCCATTTAAAATAGCCCGCGCCGTCCGTGTAATGGAGTTGTAGCCAAAGCTTCCCCTTAGTCCTCCAGAACAAATTGGCGCCGCCTCTGCGAGAAAGAAACGTTTGCGGTGGATGTTGGTGAAGATTGCGTCCTGCACGGATTCTTGTGTGAGGTGCTCAGTGAGTGTGCCCTCACTGTCCCCATTTTCTGTGAGGGCCCGCCGGACGGACCCGCCGCGTGCTTTGCCCATCGCATAGTTGATTCTTCGCCAAAAACTGTGATCTTTCTCCCGTTGGATAATGGCGAGAATTTCCTTTTCCTTCGCGTCATCCTCGTTGTCCCGCGCCGTTTGAAGACAATTATGTAGATGTTTCCTTCGGTATTGTTTGCCGTTTTTGCGAAAGTAGTCACATTGGTCTATACAGACCTTGAGGCGTTGTAGTATATCTTCGATTGACAGGGAGAAGCATTGTAGAATCCCACATCTCCTTGCTGTCCGCTTTAAATTACCCCTGTTACGAATGAGGCCCCGATGATAGCGTAGGAGAGATCTATAAACTTGAGTCCGACGAATCCACAACGCTGCTTCAGGTGAGAATGGAATCCTGCCAGACTTAATCCTTCGACATTTCTTTTCTGCATTGAGCATTATATCCTTACTCTGCTTGTCAAGTCTATTTAGCGCTCGTCGAAACGAGTGGCGGGATTTATGGATCCGATGAAGATGACCGAGGCGCTCGATGAGGCGGTGTCGCGCGAGATTCTCTTCCAATCGCTGGAGATATTTTTGAGTGGCACCACTAGATGCTTGGGTATTCAGTCGGCGGGAGGCGAATCGTTTTACACGGAACGGGGCGGTTCCAACCAGACTTTCCTCCTGGAAGTCAACAACAAAAAGGTGGTGATCCCCAACTCCATAACCCGCGGGCATAACACAAGCGTGGGTTACCTGGACATCTCTAGTCGCCCATATCCCGTCGATCGGCTTGGAGCCTTGGAAGAAGGTTGGCCCAATTGCTCTTCCGGTGAAGTCGCCCACCACCTCCGACATCCGTAACCCGTCGCCCTTAGTGAGAGATTTCCCGAGTGATTTCTTATAGATGTCCTCGTTTGCGTCTAGACAGACAACAAGGCGGTCGCCCTCTTCTCGCCACTTCGTGAGCTGGTCCACCAGATCGTCGTGGAATCTTTTTCTCGGACAGGTTAGATCTTTGCGCTGAGTTACTAGGAAAAGCCGATGCTGTTGGTAGGTTGTACCGCTATTGAGTTTGCCGTTACCGCATGGATTGTATCCGCAAACGATCCTCGTACGAACACCTTCCCCTTGCAGTGTCATAACGGACCACCGCCCGAGGCCAGTGTCATCCTTTCCGCTTTCCTCGTTGTTAAGCTGTTCAGTCAAGTGTCCGAAGAGGAGAAGACTTGTTCCCCCTTGTTGAATCCTTCCGATGTTCTCGTGTACGTTGTGTGCCACGATCGATCGTACAGAGGCCTCCCCTCCTTT
Organism: Cyclostephanos tholiformis; assembly: GCA_036939975.1. Classification (NCBI taxonomy): domain Eukaryota; phylum Bacillariophyta; class Thalassiosirophyceae; order Thalassiosirales; family Thalassiosiraceae; genus Cyclostephanos; species Cyclostephanos tholiformis. The sequence goes on along the minus strand of JALLPB010000534.1, from coordinate 15,501 downwards.
AAACAACTGATTGAATCCATTGCAGTTTTTTTGTGTCGCATGTTGAGCTGATGCTCGCAGTATGCCACCAAGTCCACTTCCAGCTCATCATGGATCTCTTTTGCCCGTTCCACCTTCTCATTCCCGAACATTCGGTTCTGTAGCCCATTTACGTTCTCATAGATCAGTCGCACCGTGCCCTCCGCCTTCTTTGGGGGGGCGTACCCGTGGACCCTAAGTACTTCTTCGGGTACAGGAATATTACGTATTTCACTGATTTCTTGTTGTTCTGTATCATTTTCACAGTTAAATCCCGATGTCGCCACTGTGCCCGTTTCATCCACTGCCCAGACATGTGTGGGATCATCAGGTCCTATTACATTATTACATCTACGATGGAATCTCTGTGACCGCTGGGTTAGCACCTGGAGAACTGTTTCATGTCGTGTTATATTCATATGTCCTCGCGTTGTAACCCTGCGCCGAGTACCATCCACATCTACTAACTCAATCACGCGTTTAAAGTCACTGTTTTTCCTAAAATTGTTCGCCCGGACCCGATTGTGTCGTCCCCGCGACGAATTACCCTCGGACCGACTTATGCGTCGTAAGTCCTCATGGTCGTTGCCCCCACCACTTGACGCTGCACGCTGTGCCCCTCCCGTGGTTGAGGAGGGGTAGCTGGTGCCGACTATCCGCTGCCGGTCGCGCTCATGATGTCATCCCCCTCGGACTTGGATGATTTCGTGGAGCGCGACCCTTCGTCGCTCGAGTTTAAACTCTCGTCAGAGTTCGAACTCGTGTGGGATGCGGAGTCCCTTTCATTGCCAGTCAAGTCCAGCGCCTTCTTTGCAGATTCAATCCTAGGTTTGTGACGGTCATGGATTGTCTTACGAGAACCAGCGTCATCGAGGTTGAACAGCGCCTCAGGCGCGGCAAAACGCATGGCATTCCTCGCAGCATTATGTCCCAGGAGACCAAACTCATCCTTGAACCAAGCTGCGCCTTCAAAAGCCATGTCCTTCGCAGCTTGCACCTCATCTTCTTCTGTAGTGAGGGTCCTGGTGGCCGTGTCACACTTGCATCTGTGGCGCGAAGCCAACATTGTTGCTTCACACGAGTTCTCCAGGAGGTCTTCAACAAACGTAGCGGGGAGACCGTAGTCGATCATGGTGTGGAATAGGTAAGCTGGGAGGTTCTTGTTCATCATCCCGATCATCCGCTCTGCTTCGGGAGTGTTGGGGACTACCAGATATGTTGGTTTGGCGATATCGCTTTGGTGCGCCTCTGCTATTGCCGGTCGGCCATCCCCCATCTTTACGAAGTTTAGAAGCGCGTAGCGAAGTGAGTAGCGGCCGACCAACTTCCCTGACGACGGGTGACGAACCTCTGAGGCGTAGTCGAGATCGATGACTCCGACGAGCTCCTCTGCAGTCATTGATACCTCGTAGTTGGTATGTTTTTGTGCAATCTCAACCTGATTCTTCGCCTTGCTCGCGGAAGACTTGAAATCGGTGACCTCGCTTAGGTGGGCGTGAACGCCCCAGTAAGCCTCCACACACTTGTATGTTTTGGCGAGTTCAACAAGGCCCTTCATTTTGTTGGCGAACTTACTTGGCACTTCGAGATGCCACGTTTTTCGGGCGAACTGTGCCCGATTGCTTAACCTGTTGAAAGTCGTTAAATCTTCTCCCTTGAGTTTCGCCGCTTGGACCTTGAGAGTCATTTCTGGGAGCGAGTCTATCTCTTCCACGTCTAGGTCCAGAATGAAGTCGTAAATATCAGGGTCGAGGGCGTCTTCCTTGGCCTTCTCCTGTGTTGCGAGAAGAATCTTCCTAAGTTCGGCCAGGAGTACCTCCTTAGGAGTGAGTTTGGAGACCTTGTAGAAGCTAACCACAGTTTCGCTGTCAACGGATTGTAGTTCCTTGATCTGCAAACGAGTTCCATTCATCCGGGACCACTCGTGCGTCGTGCGATCGATTATCTGCTTGGGATTTACGTCTGAAGAATTCCGGAAGGAACGTATGCAACGTAGGGCTTCAGTACAACCTCGATCCAATCGAGCATGATGTCATGGCTGAACCATGCCTTTTCCTGGCAGGGGTAGATGAGACCGGCCGGGAGGGTGGGGAGCTCCTTCATCGCGATGTGCCCATCCTTCTTCCCTGTGAAACAAAAACGATAAGCATGTTAGTACATTTCTCAATTGATTGAATTGTCATTGGATGACTCACCTTTAAAGACAACCATCGTGGGTACAATCTTCCCAGATGCTGTGATTGTTGCGGCAACAGTCACACGCTTGCTGTCCCTGGTGGCCGTCCTCATGTTCACAGTCTTCACACCAACGTGCTCGATGGTAGAGCGCGAGTTCATGGCATGGTACACTGGTGTCTGGTCCATGTTTATGATGTAGTCCAGGTGACGGCTACCATCTTCGAGGCGGGGATGGATGTACTCGAGGAATTCGAGTGCTTCGGCTTCGACCTCTCGAGGGTCGCGCTGTGCCATGTGGGCAGCCCCTTCAGTCTTTTGTAGAATCTCGGGGATCATAGTACCGGCCTTTCAAGGTAGGGTGTACCGATTCACATCAAACCCTTTCTGACGCCAATCCTCGACGAACTCTAATAGTTCGGCTCAAACACCCTTGAGGAGCCCGCTGTAGCCAGATCCCAATGACAACTTCTTTCCATCGCCAGCTTGAATCGCGTCCTTCTTCTTGGCCCAACGGGAGATAACTGAAGGACTGATTTGAAGGACCGATGCAGCCTGTGCAGCATTGAGACCTTCCTCGAGCCTCATTTTCTCAACAAGAGAAAGGATGTTGAGTTTCTCTTGGTTCGTGAATCGGGTGCGCGACCCTGAGAAGCCTTCGCTTCCCCAGTGTCTCGTCATGCGCGAGGAGTTGAATCCTCCACGATTGTAGACGGCAATCTTCATGGTCTGAGTTGTTTATGCAAATGGAAATGTGGGTCGGTTGTGTCGGGGGAGTGCGTGCTACGGGAGTTATAACATAGGATCCAATACTAAAAATAGCGTCAAGCCCTTGATGCGCCAAAAAAAAGAAGCAATCACGCGAGACGTAGGAACTATACAAAAAACTATTTTGTCTTTTTAGCACTTTTAGCTACCCGATTACAAGAAATTCTGACGTTTTTGATTCCTTATTCCGCGTATCCTATGATATTTATTTTGTTGAAGGGATGTTAGTTTTCGACACATTATGTATTCATAAGAAAAATGGCGGGAACTCAAGCTATAATACTACCTAATACCTATTATTACCTAAGCGACGATGAGTCCAAAAAATGTTTTTTCATAATATTCCTACCCCACCAGCATGAACACACAAGAATGCAATGAGTTCACGATGGTTTTCGACTCAGATGATGAATTTTATGGCAACCAATCGTCTGAATCAGATGCCAGCACCGACGGAAACAGATGCAGAATCAACGATGTGACTCCACCAACGCATCCTTTCGGACAGGTTGCAACGCATGAATATCGGTCGAGTGAGAGAGCTATTAAAACATTATCCTACCTCGATGGCTATGATGAAACTAAGGAAGAGAAATTGCAAGATGGGTTTTCACATGGCTATCGAAGATCTTTCAATGATGCATTTCGGATCGGCCGTCATTTGGGCTCCCTCTGTGCCAAAGCAGCTATAGGAGAATCGTCAACCCTGGGGAATACAAGCACTGAAAGGTCTGGGTATTCTGGTCATGAAACAAAAAGTTTAACAAAAGGTCCTGCAACTTTGGTGATGAATTTCTTGAGAAACGAAATACTTGATGGAAAAATTGAAGATTCCAAGAAACATGATGAAGCACTGCTGAAGCTCGAAGACGAGCTGAGTCGAAAGCATAAATGAAAAATATATTACAAATTTAATCCGATTGATTTGACAAAAATCACACGCTTCGTTATCATTCAGAATTTCCATAAATAAAGCATGTGATCAGAACCGGTAACAAAGTGCTCGCCTAATCGCGCGACTGCCAGTGATACACGTTCTGTCTCATATGATTTTATGCACTCCCCTGTGTGTATATTATAGACCTTGATATAATGACCACCGCACGATAAGAAAAATCCTTCACACAAATGGATAACCGAGAACACCAGGGCATATTTGGACCCGAATTCCCGTAGGCATCTGCCACTGTTGACATTCCAAAGCCGAATTGTTTTGTCATCCGATCCCGAAATAAGTTCATTTTCCGACACAGCAGCGAGGCTTTTGATCACCCCAGTGTGACCAACGAGTGTTCGTGCACATGTTGCCGAGGAGATATTCCAAAATTTAACGCTGCGATCATGCGATCCCGAGGCAAACCTATGTGAGTCCAAGGACACTATAGCAGAAACTACATCAGTATGACCCACAAATGTTTGCAGGCATTGGCCCGTGGACACCGAAAAAATTTTCACTGTGCGATCCCTACTTCCACTCAGGAATCTGTCGCCATCAATGCACCCAAGTGATTTGACAAAACTGGAATGCCCCGTAAACGTACGAATGCACTCGTCTTTATCAAAGTTCCACAACTTAATGGATCGATCATCTGACCCAGATATGAAGTGTTTATCATCCAACACCGATATATCGGTTACCCAATCGCCGTGCCCACGAAAAGTTCTTATGCAATCTTCTGTAGCAGCATCCCACAGGCGGACTGTTGTATCCCATGAGGATGAAAGGAAACGGTTCTGATCCACAGCAACAACTTGTGTGATTGGAGATGTATGTCCTTTAAAATGTTTCGTGGGTTCAATCATAGAATTGTAGTCGGAAGAGGCAGATGATTGGGGAGGGAATGCAACATCGGCTCGATGAACAATTTCTTGAGCGGAATTATCTCCGGTCCGAATTTCGCTTTTCTGTTTTTTCACTTCAGATGGGGATAAGGGGTTGCCAGATTTTTTCCGTGGTGATTGGTTGGCGACAGTCGAATGCCAAGACTCGTAGCCCGCTAATTTTACTTCCACAATAGTTCCAACTCGATCTGGTAATGCTTGTTTCACGTTAATCGTGAGCGGATCATTTTCTTTCGTTCGACAGCTTGATAGGCGTTTCACGCGTCGCAAGAACTCCCAAGCCTCCTCTGCTTGCGCATTCGCCTCTTCTAGTTCCAAATTCGCACGTTGAATATCTTTGGCAGCAAGATCACTCACTTCCTTCACCTTTTTCGCCGCCCCTTCCGCCCTCGCTGCTGCGTTCTCGGCTTCGATTTGAGATTGGCGGGCAACGGCTAGGGCTCGATTAGAATCCCCCAATAAGTCTCTGAGGGTGGTGGATATGTGCGCCGTGGCGGTCATGGCCGCCTTGGCGGCGGCTTGGCGCATTGTGGCATGCGATACGCATTGAAGAGCTGTTCTTTGCGCAATTGAATCTGAGTCATCGGGACTCTTATCCGGAGTTAGAGGGATATTACAGACATCAATTTGGGATCTTCGACGATTCGTTTTTGATTGAGTTTGGCTCTGCTGCTGAGGTTTCGTGTTGGTGCCGGATGGTGCGCCCGGAGACGCCAACGAGGGTAGATCCAAAGGGCGATAGATCTGCCGCTTTGTCTTTGTAGAGGTGGAGCTACGTTGCATAAAATCTGAATTCCACCGCTTTGCGGCTACTACGGCAGCATTCTCAAAAACGCGCGACCTTGCCAGTGAGCCATTGACTTTTATCTCTGCATGGCTGCTGCGGATCATTCCGCCGGCGGCGTGCCGATTCTGTTCGAATGAATGCGGTGCCTCCGTCGGCAGTGCCCGCGCTACCGTAGATGGTGTTACTTTCCGGTCCATTTTCCATTTCCCATTTTCCGTGGTGGGTTTGAGTACCTATGGTGAGGTTTAGGACGTGTCGTTGTTGTTGTTGGCTTGTGTCATACCTAGGTACTTACCTACCCTCTAGAGAGAAATAATCTGTGCTGTATGTCCTCTTTACTTTTCGCCAAAAAATTCTGGAACCGTCTGGCCGCCCTCCAACTCATCTTTAAGGTAGCTCCAAAATTTCCGTCGTTCCCATCATCATCATCCGCATTCCTCGTGATCATGCCCCGGCCCACGCCCGGCCGTCGCGTGGCGATAATTTTGCGGGGGCTGCTCTAATGATGAAGATAAAAGCTGTAATGGCTGAGTGTATCATACCCCCCCGTCACCAACGGCGCCGTTCATCAAAGAGAGCATCATCACGTCATTCGCTCCCATTTGTATCTGCGATCGCAACTTTCGTCTACGGATTTGCTACACAGGCTAGTTTAAATGCGCGACTTCTACTTTGGATTCCAAAGTGCGACTGCTATTCTTCATCGCTGCCGCCATCTCCCAAGAGATCATCAAATATCGAGCATCTTGAGCAAAACAATGCCTTCTCGGCCACTTCACCATTCAATCACGACATCGCACGCACCCTCTTTGCTCCACTATTTTTCTCTCTCTACCATTACAATAGCAACAATCATAACTCGTCATCGACTAGGCATAGATACGAGCGTCCTTCTCCATTTGAGGATCCAAGTTGCGCGCGAACTTCCGAGCGTATGCTGCGTCGAATGATTGAGAATCGACAACGTAGTGGTGGGAGGACGGTCTGTCCCGATGGTCGAACTTTTTCTCTGGTCGCCGGGTCGTTCGGTCGCTTGAGGTGCGGCAACGTCGATAGAGGTCGAAAAATGGACACGGACGTGATCATGTGGGAGGAAGAGCTCGTTGACGATCTGCGGTATGGAACTGTCACTTGCGACAGAAAGGTTCGGTCGACACCCATCGACAAAATACAACAATTGCTCCAGCTTCAACTTTCGTTATGCCATCGGGAGGGGTGGCCTATAGAAATCCAACCGTCGGTTGCCATGTACAACCGGTTGTTAAAGCGTCTCGCTTGGCAAAGTGGAAGGTGCGAAAGCCAAATAGATGACAGTGGAGGGGGTAGTGCCGCAGATCAAGCTTGGCTTTGGTTGCAACTTATGAAGTCACCTCTACCGCAAAACCATATCACAGCAGATGAAAGAATAGTATGCCGTCCAGATGCGATGACATATGCCCATGTCATTGAAGCACTCTCAGCATATCGTGTTTCGTTCCCACCAAAACTAGGGAAAAAGAAGTCAGTGGTGGGAAACTCAGATCTATCAGCTTACGAACCAGTAGGAGTATTTGCCGGAAAGATTGGTGTAGAAATGATAGAAAGTGGAAGGCGACGGAGCAGTCCTACTTCTGAATGGTTCCTCGCTGAAGCAGAGGCTTTGCTTTCCTTATTGGAAGATGAATACAACGAACTGTCAACGAAGAATGCCAAGGATAATGGATGGAGCAAAGTTAAGGTAAAGCGAGCGCTGGCTCACGCCTACCGATGTCTCTTAGAAGGTTGGGGAAGATATGCAGTTACGAAGGTGTTAATCGACTTAAACACGTCGAATGCAGGAAAGGCCCATCGTGATGAAAGCTGGGTCAATTCATCCTCGCAAAGTCGAGAAAGCTCCATAATGCGCTCTCATGAACTACTGTGCAAGTTAGAGGCACTTAAATTGTCTGAGCAGTACTCAGCATCAATTTCTCAAGCAAGCGTTGTTCCTAGTAGTTGCTATTCCTCGGTTATTTTGGCACTGTCTATAAGCGATCTACCGTCGGCTGCAAGTATTGCAGAAGATGTTCTGGAACGAATGATATCACATTTCGGCATAAATGGCATGAACCAAATACGTCTGCTCTCGTCCTTATTCAATGTCAATAATGTGGCCACGGCTTTCAGTGGATGCATCGCTGCACATGCCAAGAACAATGACGCACCGAAGGCAGAGAAGACATTGAACAAAATGCTAGATTTGTACGCCGCGGGAAAATTACCTGATTTTGTGCCAGAGGTTCGTGCATTTGGAACATGCATCGCCGTTTGGGGTAGATATGTTTCTGAGAATGTCATCCAAGGCAGCTCGCATGAAAACCACAACAAAAGATGGAAAAAAGACCTTCCATCTCATGAGCAACGCCTTCGAAACGCCGATCGAGCCGAAGCAATTCTTTCCCAGCTGGAAATCGTTGCTAAAAATGAAGCAAAGAAAAAAAATGAAAAGTTTGCCTCAGGGTTAGGTGCCACACCATATAATATTGCCATTCTCGCTCGGGTTCAAACAATCCCTGATAGCAGCCGCTCAACACCGTGCAGCGAAAAGGGAGGGAATGAGCAAATAATTCTCCGCGCTCAGGAACTTTTGCACCGCATGGAATATGATTTAGGAATCATGCCAGATTCATACTCCTACAGCATTCTTCTAAATGCTTGGTGTCAACTGAGCCGTCCTGGAAATGAGGAGGCTGCGGATCATGCTGAAGCGCTGCTACGTCGTAGAATCGAAGCAGTTGGAATCAGTAAGATTCGAGATGATGGTTATTTAGTTGCATTTAAGAAATCGCGTGAACCAAGACAAAGCGAAACATGGCCAAATGTAAAACACTTCAGCTCAGTATTGAAGGCTCATGCCAAGACCAAAAGTGCCGGAGGTGCGAAGAAGGCTCTAGCTCTTCTTAGTGAAATGGAGCAACGCTTTTATGACGCAGACGTTGTCGTAGATGACGGCGATAACAATTATCAAACAGAATTCCACGTTGAACAAAGAGACGTTGCCAAACCAGATCTTGTCTGCTACTCAATTGTCATTGACGCATTCGCCAACAGTCGATTGCCAGAGGCTAGTTCAGTGGCGCATCGTTTACTTCGAGCAGTAGAGGCTAAGTACGCGGGAGGAGACATTTCAATGAAACCGAACACTAGAATCTACACCGCGGTAATCTTGTCATTGGTTCATTCACCGCTAAAAAATGAAGTCGGAGAACGTGAACGATGTGGCGACAACAACGAACCATGCGGGCGCATTAGTAATGCCCAAAGAGCCTGGTCATTACTTGAGGATATGAAAAAGAAAGATATACCTCCCAACTCATTCACGTACAACTATATAATTAATTGTTGCAGTCATGATACCGATGATCAAAGATTATCTTTTGAAGTGGCTATCCGTGCATTCCAAGAGCTACGCAAAGCGAGTGAAGTCGATCCCGACATACACCCAGACAGCTTCACTTTCGCATTCTTAGTAAAGGCATGTTCTAACCTACTGCCCCCTTGCACACTCAGGACAAAAGTGATATCTCAAGCGTTCAAAGAGTGCTGTCGCTCTGGCTATTTGAATGACGCTGTCTTGATCCGGTTGTGGAGAGGTCTTCCAAAGGCGACGTTTTATGAGCTAGTCAAAGAAGAATCGCCAACTCGATTGGCGGGATGGGGCTCTGAAGACATTCATCAGAACTCTCCCATCAAGGCGAATGACTTGCCTGTTTCATGGAGCAGGTGTTGTGCAAATAAAGACAATAAGTGGAATCGGAGAGAAGACATGTCGAGGAGAGAAGTTAATTGCTCTAAAACTACCATGGCATCTTAGAACTTTTGAACCTCGTTACCTAAGTCAATGGTACATCAATATTCGTTCTTTGAATAAAATGATCAACGTTTGATATCCCCTGTCGACACTGGAATCTTACTCGTCAATATTTACCATTTTTCCTGTCTTTGGATCCCTCACGAATGTTCCAGAGGGAGATGAGCGACTCGACCATGGTGCAACCTTCTTCTTTTCATTCATCTTTTCTGTCACGTCTTCCTTGTTCTCCGATACTTGCAGTGGAATATCCTCCGTCCAGCTACTCCACATTGAGTCCAACATGCATTCGGTACTATCATCCTCATCACAGACGGCAGTATCACTGTTTTCGAAAAAACTATCATCTGTTGAATAAATTGACGTTAAACATTTGGCTGTGTCTGCATCATCCCCCTCCCCGATAATACATAACTCGACTAGAGCCAGCTCGTGGCGCTCGATAACATCTGATCCTCTGGCAACTCGAATGATGAGAGAGCTATCTTCAGGCCTTCCGCTAACGAGTGAGCGGCTGTTGACGGGGCCGAGCGGGAAATCAGTCAGTTCTCCATGAATTTTCCACAGAGAAAGACACGAATCCAACAACGCAGACGTGGCAAACTCACATTTTTTCAATGCCTACCCCAGTCACATCCACAAGCTCGTCAAATGTCCCCGAAAGTTGTACAATTACATCTCCTACTTGTATCCCAATCTTCTCTGCATTGCCCCCTTTATTAACATCTGCCACAAACACATGCTTGGCTGCATCTGGCTCGTTTGCCAAGCTCTCTTCTACTGAACAGCCCAAAGGTTTGTGTTGCTCCAATATGAATTCGTGCAATCTGGATCCCGACAATGAACCTGTCAATTTTGGGAAAGGACCATACGCGTTTGCATCGTTGTCGGCATCCCCAAATGTCCCTAGAGTGTATGATGTTTGTGCCTCCCTCTTGAGTGAGCGTAAATACCGCACTGAATGTCGAGGTTTAGTTGATATCGCTGACGAACTTGAGGACGAAAATCCCTCCGCGCCTCGGGTCTGTGATTGCCATACTAGTATGCATATCGATGCCAATGCGGCGGTCGTGCGGGAACAACGGCGACCGCTGTTGGGACTAGATTGAAGTAAGTTCATTGTTCCGCCAACCCGTCAGACTAGTAGGGCTGCAGCCGTGTCCACCTCGCGGTAAATTTTAATCCTGAAATGATGCCATATGTAAAACATAAAAATGAGATATTTTTCCGCTTTCGTTTGAGTTGAGTTGTGAGACGACGACGTGTTGCCTGCCGGCCGGCCGGGCGGCCTACTTGGCGGGGCGGGGCGTACCTACCTAGCTCAAAAAAACCTAAAATAATATAGTAAGCACGAACCCATCACAATACGGCAACCAGCCTTACTTTCAAAAGAACTGCTCACGCGCTGTCCACTCCAGCTTTGCCTCGTGGCTAAAAGAGATCGTAGCAAGGAGTCTAACAATGCTAAAACGAGGAGGGATTCCAGTATCTGCGTGAGTTTCGCTCACTCGAATTCATCCCAACATGTGTCAGCTTTTCCCTTCTCATGCAGATTTTTCTTGTTTGTTCTTCGACGTGTCGAACCAAACAGCTATAAGAAAAAGGCAGAGGAGCTCAGGCAATCGGAGCTGGCGGCGGCAATGGAAACAGTGAAGGAATTAGAGCATAAATTAGCTGCCTTCGCCAAGACGCACAAACATACCATCCAACATGATCCGGAATGCCGAGCAAAATTTTTCGACATGTGTAAACCTCTTGGCGTGGATCCGCTCTCTGCGGAGAACGGCTTTTGGGGGAGTATGCTCGGAATAGGAGAATTTTACTATGAACTTTCAGTAAAGGTTGCAGAGATTTGTCTTGCCAGTAGGTCCAGGAATGGTGGAATTATGCGGTAAGCATATTTTTCACATGCTAATTCACAGAGCAATATTTCGTAACGATGTCTCTTTCATGAATAATTTCCTTGCTAGAGTTTCCGAAGTTATGGACATCCTCGCACAACGAGGCACCAAGTTCCAATTAACCGACTCGAAGGACAAAACAAGCTATACCGAAAAAGACATAATAACATCCGTCAAGAAGTTATCTAAGTTGGGCTCGGGGTTTCGCACTATTATGTTAGGCCGAGTGGTTTTAATAAAGTCTGTGCCGGAAGAACTCGATGATGATCACATGCAAGTCCTACGTTTTGCAGAAGATGAACCCGATGGTATGATTAGGACTGAGGTCATTTCCGAGGCACTAGGATGGGACATTGAACGATCAAATAGAGCTCTGGAACTGTTGCTCAGTAAGGGTATGGTATGGTTAGATGTAAATTATGGAGAAAATAATTATTGGTTTCCAAGGTAAGATTGCTTTTATCTTCCGTCGACTTCCTTTTGTGAGGATAGCTGATCGACTGACTAACAACGGCGGACCTACCCGTGGCCCCATGCAGTTTATGGAAACAAGGTTCAATAGGAAAGATGGGCTATTGTCCGGGGGAGTGAAGAGTTTAGGCTTATCGCAATTCCCTGGAGGACCATCGAGGTGCCTAAACATTAGCGGGAGAAGAATTTTGTTGACGAAAACCATCTTTTTATTCTTTCCGTCGCATTTCACTGAGATCTTCACCTCGCCGCGGAATAGACAGAATAATGTGTCTATCATAGTTCATTTAAGGCAGCACTAATATTGCCTTTACAAATAATTATGAACACTGCCCATGTTCAATTTATATCATGGCACTATGTCAGGATAATAGAAAAGTTGTAATTGATCGATGATGCAGCTATGGAGACGTAGCTAAAGGGTTTTCCCAAACTGTTTTAGTTCGGTCAAGAGTGAAGTAGTAGTAGACTCCAGTGTTTGCATCCAACGCCTTCGCCCATCCTATTCTGAAGAGTTCATCGTCATCTGGAACGACACTGCTTCTTGACTCTAGAAGTGATAGCGATATGTCATCTCCGTCTCCATTGTGAGAGTGAACATTCTCACCACCATCTTCTTGATATCTTGAGTGCACCATGGTTGATCTTGTGACATAACTTAAGAGGCTTTGGTTTTCAGTTCCTGACGTCATTACAGAACCTCCTCCATCGTTGATATTCGCAGCAGCAAAAGACTGACGCAATAGTGACTGATTAGAATCCAAAGAATAAGCCATGCTCTCACATGACGGCGACATCTGTGGACTGTACGATCGCCTCGAATTCGGGGTTGTTCTCGCAGTCGGGGTGTTTCGTTCTTCGTTTTCATCTTGCCTACGATCTCTCATTTCTGTTCTCTTTGTCTGATACAGTAGAAACAAATTAGTGATGACAAAAGCGATTCCTGAGCAAACATTGCGATACTACATATATATGACACACCTTCGTTTTTGCATATTTATCAGATTTCCCATCATTCAAAACGGTAGATGGTTGCTCACATGCATCAACAGTTTGCATTTCCGTCATTGGCTGTCGCCGATGCTGCCCATGACGCGTTATCCTTTCCAACTCGTTTTCTGTTATGCTGCTATCTGGATATGACACCTCTTTCGACGAACCGGTTGACGATGTTCGTCCAAGGCTAGACATGCTTTTTTCGGAATCATCTTGTGATGATTTTTCTTGACAAAATTCACCTGACCACACTGAATTTTCCCCGGTGTTTGTGTGGGTATAGCTAGCATCAGCGGTCGTAGTTTCCTTCAGTGTATCGCTAGAATCCAAACGCGGACGACTCTGTGATTCCTCGGACGGGATCGATACTGTTGACGCTATTGGTCTCGTGTCGAATTCTTTTCCTTTATCCACGTACAGGGGACGTTGAAAGTCTTTGTCCTGTCGCTTCTCACCAGGGCAGGCGTGGGTACTCATCTTACTTCTCTTACTGTTACTATGAACCTCGTCTTGTTCAAGGGATTCGGCTAAACGAGTCACGTCTCTGCTAGCAACTATCAAGTCGAAATCTGGCCTCATATGAAAGGCGCCTAAATTATGAGCATTGGCTTTGTCTTCAACGGGACTACTGTAATCTGGATTACTGCAGCCCATAACTGAAGTTAGTAATTGGACAGGCCCTCTCAAGCTTGGCAATGGCTTTGAAAGCCAATCTCTATGCGTCGTATCCCAACTCTTGTTGATTACATTACGAATAAGGCTTCGTCTCAGTTTGGTTGAGTACGGAGGGTGGAAATTAGGAGCAAAGTAATTTGTCGGTACTCCATTTCTTATGAGATATATTCCGTGTGGTCTCGTGATTTCTTCCAGTATAACCCCACGAGATGAATCATCCGAGTACGGTGGCTGGAGATATTGTGGTCCCTTCTCACGCCAAGAATTGATGACCTGCTCGGATCGGGCGAAGTACTTGTTCATGTGCTTTACTGTCATCCAGCGAACCTTACGCGCCAACGTAATTTGAAATGGACGTTTCGACCAGTGCGCACCCAAGGGGGCAAAAAAATCATAAAGCTGGTTGTGAAGAAATTCAAGGCCCCAGTTTGGCCATTCTTCCGGGGGCGTATCATCATGTTTCTCACATTCGAAGCGTACAACAAGATCGGGTGGACTGGTGGAATTGACAGTTAGAGTTTCAGGCAAAATAGAAACCTCTGGAATGAATATTTCTCCGTTCGCAAGCGCAGCGACAATCTGGTCAATGACTACAGAATCGGCGGCATTTATTTGTATGATGGGGATGTGAACTCTATCGGGCGCTGCAATTTTGTGACCAGCAACATTGGACGTGACCTTTTCTCCGTCAGAACAGTCGCTCTTTGATGATAGCGGCGAGCCAGAACGCTCAGGCTGATGCCTAACTCCACTTAGGTACGGGTCTCCCCGTTCACCTCCCCCGGCAAGCCATCCACTTTCATCCGTGGAACTGACATACTCATAATTCCTGTCTTGTAACTCATTGAAATCAAATGCCGTCTGTCTCGTAACGGTGTCTGGATGTCCAAGAATAGAATTTTTTCGAGAGAGACACAGTCCGATCACAACCACGCCACCCCCCGCTGCTCTCTGTGCCATCGCCGCATCAGCCGCGGCTTTCTCCCGCATCTTCTTCTCATTCTCCCGTTTCTTTTCATCGACAACAACTTGTGCGAATCGACTCAATTTCTTTGGGGGGGTTTCAGTCGTCATTGCTTCAGAGACTAAGGATGCATCATCGTCGAATTCAGCGGTGGATGTCCTGGTTATATTCTCCAGTGATACAGATGTGATCGTATCTTCCAGCGTTTTGTCGTCGGAAGAGTTCCCTCCCATGACATCTGAGACAGGGGAGCTGGGCGGTGTCGGCTCAGCGATATGCCTGCATGCCTTATCGGCATAATTCAATATTTGCTCCCTCGGCTTCTCCATAGTATGGCCCAAATTTTTCTTCATACTGTGAAGTTCACCTTCAACCCATTTCATATCGATTTCATTGTCGGCCAGCTTCTCCTGGATAGTGTCCTTGAGTGAACCACAGACAAAACCTGACGCTTCGAGGATGGAGGTTATGACACGCTTCGCGATGCCCCCTCCACTGTCATTACCTCTCGTTCCACTTTTTTGGTTGCTGAACATATTATTTCTTATTTGGTGATCCCCTCCATTGTCACTACCTCTCGTTCCACTCTGTTGGTTGCTGAACATATTATTTCTCATTTGGTGATCTTCCTGCTTCTGTCTATCATCTATCAGGGGCTACCTATCATCATAAACCACCGAGCCGGCTGGAGGGGGCTGGGGAGAACAACAACAACATCATGGTGAATCATTTTACAGGAAAGGAGAAGTAGTTGTACCCGTATTTTGTTACTATTTTTTTGTCGTTGGTAATTTTTTTTAAGCGATTTAATACGTAAGAATTCCCGTGTAGGTATGAATGCAAAGGATATTATTTGAGTTCTACGGTGTTTGAATTCATTTTATAAAATTACCCACGGGAAACAGGCCGTAGCTTCTCGGTTAGCTCAGTCGGTAGAGCGTGGGACTGTTAATCTCGAAGTCGTGGGTTCGATCCCCACACTGAGAGCACATTTTTAATCCCAACCCATGCTTTAACAGCTTAACAGCTTAACCCCTATTTGGGTTCGGGCGGGAACCAAAAACTATCCCTCCGT